>JAUYWV010139690.1:0-10644 GCA_032274565.1 Nematoplana nigrocapitula | reverse complement strand
GGATTGAGCTGAAATTTCACACTAGCTTTACACCGTGGAGTTCACGGCCATGTACTATTTTGGCTTTGGTCGGGTTACCAGTTTGGGCATGGGCCGGGTTGTCCTATAGGAGAAGCCGTATAGGCATTTGATTTCTGCAGTAGCCATTGTTTGCCACCCGTATAGCACGGGTATTATCAGACAAGAAGCTTTTATTTCCTCCCGGGCAACGCCGGGTATATCAGCTAGTCGACTATAAAGGACGCCGTCATTTGTTTGCAACTGTCAAGGACAGTGCTATGATGGAGCCAGTAACGTGATGGGGACTAAGTCAGGAGTCGCCAAACAACTGCAGGTATTGCAGCCAAAAGCTCACGTATTTACTCACTGTCACGCGCATTCCTTGAGTGTCAAGGAAACAACCAAAAACTGTAAAATCCTTTCTGACACTATAATCGGGTATGGGAATAAGAAGAAGACCATATGACAGTTTGTTCGACGGATTATTATTGGTTAAATGCTGTCGGATCTTGGTTATCCCGAAGATCTGCTCCAAGTAATCGCAGACGTATGAATAATTTTAGAGGGAAGCCTTAGATCTTTTAATTAATGACACCACATGCAAGACAAATTATGCCAGACTATTATTAATAATGAATGAAAACTTCAAATATGATTTTCTGAGAATATTGCATCTATATAGGATGTAACTAATTTTGATTGCAAATAAAAAGTCTTTTATTGGTCACCAACTATTTCATTTAAACAAATACGTGATTCAGTCTAACCATTTATGAAAACTAATGAACTTGAAGAAAATATATATCAATTAGTAACTGTCTTGCAAAACAACAAGTAATCGTATATAACGACGAGAATAGACTGATTTAGCCACCAAATGAAGCCATCGGGGCATTCAATGGATATTTCATGAATCGGTCAGATTCCATGTAGGCCTTGATGCTCGGAATCGCCTGCAACATGAGAAAAAATAAAAGTTTAGCTGCACGATGTAGGGGAGAAATAAAGCCTAATCAATGGTCAACGACTATACCTCATCTTGTGTTTAACCTATTCAATTTTAATATTTATAAACTATATCACTATCAGATATGAAAGGTGGACATCCGGATTAATAAATTCTCTTATTTTGAAAAACGAAAGCTACAGACTGGAAAATCGAGCGAAAAATAACACTGCAGAAAACTAATGTGTTTATTCAATATTTGACTGGGTGACAATATTATATTTTTCGGACAAATGTACATTGGAAATTAAGCAGCTTTCATCTGGCATTATTCACAGATGAAAAGATATAGGTAGGAATTAATATTTATTTGACCTAATTTTAATATTTCTAAAAGTTAGTAAAACTATTACGATTAGAAAGAATGAATTATGCGCAATGCATTTGGCTGCAAAAAGTGTGTGCGATGAAGTTTGTACTATAATACTGCTTGGGTTGACGTCTTGTATAATTCTCTATATACAGTAGACAAAGTGACAAAAAGCTCAAGTTACTCACTCAAAGTGAGCTTAGAGAACACGAGGTCAGACAGGCGGGAGGACGCGCAATGCGTCAAACGGAGTGAAAATGAAGTAGTCGTACGCACAGCTGCTGCAAGCACGCAGGGAGTACTACAGACACTATGCAAATACATGGCGTGGTATACACTATAGTGTTGATTGAAAAGAAGAATGTTGGAAAACATTAGTGTAACAGATTCTGAAGTGGCACAGAGATAAGCGCATTGCGCTGTTTTAGCCATGTCTGTGGTCAGTTGTATGTTATTACGGTCTAAATAAGCCGAGTAGGGGAAACTATACATAATATAAAAGTCAATCTACAGAAGAGAAAAGAGAGGAGAGAGAGACAGAGAGAAGCTAGAGAGAGAGGGGGGAAGAGAGACAATTAAAGGAGAACAGAGTAAAGAAAAAGAGGAGAGAGGAGAAAAAAAGATAGAAGTGAAAAATAGAAAAGAGACAGAAAAATCGTAAGAGGTCCCAGTAACGCAGCACTTTGCTTGTCGGAGTAGGACACCCCCGCCACGAGAAGGTGACTGATAGGGACTTGCACTGACATCGTCATTCCAGTAATCTTTTAAACTTCCACAATTCTCTTTTCTCCATACGTCCAATATCCGTGCAGCATTCTGTCATTTCACTCCCTTCCTTTTCTTTCCAACTTGATACCTACAGCATGTCTACACTCCATTTACAGTATATGAACTCGTTATAGTGTACAATCTGAAAGTTTGTTGAAATGTGCCCAAAAGTCCATACGTCTACAGTTCGAATTAAAATCAAACAGGGCAAACATTTAAAATGTGCCAAAACAAACCTCAAAACGGCTCATGTACTCCTGCAGATTCTTAAATTCCTCCAAACATTTCGGATCAAGGTGTCTAAGACAGTCTACAGCCTCGTAAAAATAGAAGTCTGGAAAGGTCATCTGAAAAAATCCAGATGAAGCTTAAAAACAATAAAACACTGAACACAGCAATGAAAAATTAGAACCACTTGGCAACAATATAGCATATACTGTATTGTATGTAAAAGACTTACGTCATCGCCAACTAGCCATTTTTTGTTACCCAAGTACACTGAAAATTGTTTTAACACAACAGGTAGATTCGCCAAATAATCGATCTTCACAGTTTCCTGAAATTTAAAATTTAGAACATTACATGGACGATGCAAGTAACCTACTATTTTCAGTAATCAGATACGAAAGAGGTTTCACAGCTATAGATTGAATTCCGATCTGATTATCATAAAGATGAGCAACTTACAAAATCTTTATTATAGCAGATTCTTGCAAATCCTATCCTCAAATCGTGCACTTGATGTTCCAACACAGAGACAGCGGTTTGAGTTTTCTTGTCTTTCCCAGCTGAAACCAAGTTGGAAAATATTACAACAAACACTACCATAACTATCGGCTGGCAACTAACCCTAAATAAGCATTTTACTCAGTATACCGTACTTGTCTTTCAAAATATTGGTCCATTCTTTTTTATCTTTAAGGGGAAAATTTATTCGCGCTAGTAATCTAGTAATTAAACGTCTGGCGTAAACAAAGAGATTTAACAATAGCAAATTTTCCATATTATTGCACACGCTTTTCCACTGTCATTAGAGGATTTAAAAAAGGGTACTCTCAGTTGTACGTGTATGTGAGCTATACAGTTCTTAGTTCCACTGCTGTGTAGTTACTGCGCCAATTACAAAGTTAATAGGCATAAATGCAAATTAATTACCCTTAAGGGAGTGGCATCTACAAAATCGAAGCACAGATACACTGCGTTAGAAGGCATGAAGTTGTGGAGATTGTTTGTCGCTCAACGCGAGTTACCAAGCAACAGATGAATTAAATGTTCATGACAATTGATTTTTGTCTACCTATACTGTCTGTAGTGCGCAGAACGATGGAGAGAAATACGCGACGAAATCTAGGCACTGTAGTCGACGGTCATATGAGGTGATGAGTTAGACATAATTTAGAGGACAGTGAGCCAAGTGAGCTGAGATAATCGGTCTGTGTGAATAATTCTCCGGTCCGACACACGTCGAGCAAAGCAGCCTTGGGCTATAGGCAATATTAAATGATGTTTTGCAGGTGCTCTTTGGACTTCCTTAGCGCTGTTATGATAGTAGTCTGACTTGTTACATTGCCATGGAGTATTTAAAACATCTTTGAGATTGTGATTGAGTGGGTTCGTAAATGCCTGCAGAGTCTAACCCTCACCTCACTTGATCACCTTCTCTTGGGGACAATCGTGTAACCTCTATCCCGGCAAAGCCTCCCTTCTTCTTCCCATCCAGTTTTCCCAACGCCATGTTCAGTTCCTGCCACGAGAGTTCATCGGCATACTCCTCCTGCTCAATTTCGTATCTGCTCAACCTCTTCGCCACCACCACTCTCTTGTCCTTTCTTCCTCTCATTCCTTTGCCTCACATACCTCCGCATACTGCTGCATGAACGCATCCACCTTTTGTCTGTTTATCCGTGCTTCTCTCTGCCCTACCTCCAGCACTTCATTTGGTGTCTCGTTCCTATCACCCGTCGCCAAACTCTTCATCGTTTTCCACAACCTCTCGTCGTCATAATCCTTACTGAGGCCCTCCACAAACTGCTTCCAAAACTCCCTATTCTTCCCCCTGATCTTCTGGTCCAGCTCCGCACACCTCTCTCTCTCTCTCTCCATCTTGCCACAATTTCATTTCTCCTGTTTTGTAGCTCCGACAACTCCTGATCCCAGAAAGGGCTATTTCTCCGATCCGCCTTCTTCTTCTGAACGCTTGCCTTCGCTGCCTTCAACATCCTTCCCTGCAACCGTTTCACCCTCTCCGCTAACGACCCCCATGTCTCCTTCCTCCCTTCTGACCACCACCACCTCTCTTTACTTTTCTAAATAAGCTCTTTTCCGCCCCCCCCCTTGGTAGTGTTGCTGCAACTGCTTTTGACTCCATTGAAACATGCACCAGTATACGGTATTTTAGTATACAGTCGGACAAAAAACGCGGCATAGTTAAATTCAAAATATTTATCGTGACTCTGTAAATAATCAATATTAAATTTAAATATCAAATTTAAATGTCATTCGATTTAACAATTTAATCTTCAGTTTTCACAAATTGTCTGACTTATGCCGCACCTGACTGATAGCGAACGGTTGGGATGAGAAGAGCGGGTCTGGCATGGAGTCAGATCATGGTCCATCTTGAAAGGTCGAAGAGGAGCATTCGACGGGCTGTGAAGAAGTGGCAGGAAACAGGAGAAGTGGAACACAGCGGTGGAAATGGAAGGCCACGACTGCCCACTGGTTGTGATGACCGGCAACTGAGACGTTTAGCATTGGAGGATCGATGGATGCCAGCAAACCTCTTAAGGTACCAATTTATTGTTCGTACTCATGATGGAGACCCAGTGTCGGCAAAGACGGTGATCAGGCGACTTGGTGAGAGCGGTATATGCGCACGACAACTAATTCGCCGTTCGATGATATCTCCAGTTCATGCCACTGCAAGGCTAAACTGGTGGTCCAGTGAACGTCTTGTGTGGTGAGTGGATCAATGGGCAAAGGTGATTTGATCGGATAAATCTCCATTCATCTCCAGAAAAAAAATGGTCGTCTTAGCGTCTGGTGGCAGACAATAAGGAAGCAGTTGGTGCGGAACTGTGTACTTGAAGAGATCACACCTGGCGGCCAGTGGTTCACTGATGGTGTGGACCGCATTTCACCAGACGGGCAAGTCAGCTGAAGTCTTTTTGAAGCTAGTGTACGAGCCGGTGTAGCAACGTGTATTGGATGAGTTCCTGATTTCTTTTGGTTCAGAAAGTACGAGATGTCAGAGCGTGGCGCACCCAATATTAAGCTATTTATCGCTTTCCTATTTTTCGTTTGTTATGGTGTACATATAATGCTGGTGTAATCTTTGAAAATATAAAAGCCGCATGATATCACTTGGCAGTTAGTTTGAATTTTTTATTATAATATACAGTATTATATAACGCATTTTGAAAATTGCCATATAATCAATCATTCATATAAAGTAGGGTACGACGTTGATACATAATATTAGACTTTGCTATGATAAATCAATATTTTCTAAATTAAATTACATTAACTTGAAAACTTATCTCTGCGCTCATTATAATGAAACGTTTTGGCAACTTTGACTCCTCATTGGAACAGCAACGTCTATATTCGCAAAATACTCATCATTCAACCAATTTTGTCAAAAACCTGTTTCATTCTTTTCTGGAGCACAAATGTATCTCGGTTGGAGAATTTGTTTGGTTACCTACCCAGAATTGTGTTTTCCTTGGTTTCGTATGATACCAAATAGTGCCAAGATCAGATTTTAAGAAATTGTAAATAAGGTGAAATACCAGCGTGTCATAAGCGCATGATGAATCTGTGTATGTCGTCTACATAAAAAGCACGTTGCTGTTTCGGAATTATTCAACACAAATTTTTTTTAGATTGACAGTTTGTCTACATTACTTGACAAGCTGAACAGGAGCAGAATTAAGCGTACCTATGACAACAGGCAGCAGCTTCTCACTAAATTTCAACTTATAGCCACGAGAGTCACTGATGGTGGCGCTTCTCTGAAGCTCGCCAGAGAGCAGTTTATAGACTGATCCGGGGCAGATAAGAGTGGAAGCCCATTGCAACGATGGCGCGAATGATCGCAACGGGAAGAACAGGGAAGTTGACCAGGATAAGATTGTTGGAATCTGACAGTCTTGATGTGTGTTGCGAAGAGAAGACCGCCAGGAGGAATGTAGAGAGTGGTAGATGAAGGAGGAGGATGTAGAGAAAGAGATTGGGGAGTTAGCAGCAGAAGAGGCACCTGTTTTGGTTAAAGTGTCGGCTATCTTATTGGAGCATCTTGAAAAATACTGATAAGCTCCTCAGATTCTCTGTGATTGTTACGACGCTATAGTTACAAAATAATAATTAAAGACAGTACCAGAGCGTCCTTGAATGCTCCTCCAACTGAAGTTGCGTCATGCTGATCCCGGCTAGTAAGAGGGGAACGTGGCAGGATCAGATGACGAGCGGAAAACACGGCGCTAGTGTTGGTCCCGTTTGTCATTAAAATGTTTCCCCCACCGATGTAGTGGCGAGTATCTCCTTCAGGTCCTGTATCTGCTTGCGCAGCTCGCTTACTTCGGCTTTGAGAGCCGAGAAGTTCATTTGTTGCTTATACTGCAGCAGCATTACCATATACGCAACACCTTATTCTGTAGAAAATATGTCCACGGAGTAATGCGCCAGAGCATCTTGGGCGCGATTCACAACTTGATCCAGGTCTGGAGCAAACTGTCCGGATGAGCTGCGTTTTGGCGAGTAAGTATAGAGGAGAAAACCTTCATAGAAGCTCCAGCTGATGAGCAGGCGGCCGTCTCCTCCTCAGTAATCTCAACTGGCGATGGCCTAAATGATTTTACCAGGGGAGGTATAGAGGTCGTCGTTGCTGCGGTGTTAGTTTCACAAATTCCTAAAAACGCGCAAAATTTGAAAAGTGAAAGACTCTCGCAAAACTCACCAAACCTGAATGAGTCAGGGCATTCTATACGATGAATGACATTGATTCTCTGCAAATTGTTATTTACCATTTTTCTCACTTGCAATAATTGGTTTCCACCTTTGAACCGGCAAATACATGCTTTAAAACTGTTAATGCTATTGCCAATATCTGGTATTCAGTTGTCATTTGATAATGCTACCACGATTTTTCTAAATAATTATTGTAACATTTTTCATATCTCACCCAAGTACAGTAGTTATATTCTTTTTTTGTTACGATTTTCTAATTGTAACATGTTTAACCCATCTATTTAGATGCCTCTATATTTCTACAGTTTTACTTTTTTTAAAAAGCGCCTTTTTGAGAATTGTAAATGATGTAAATTTTCGGCATCATCGCAGTTTTTTCGTTGAGCTGGAATGGCCCCCTGTGTGTTGGTGGGCAAGTCAACGCGGCCCGATCGATAGTTGACTGCATGGCTATATCCAAATAGCAGCCTTCCCATCTTTTTTAACCGCTCCACCTCCCTCTCTTTCACTATAGGCTCTGCAGCTTCTCCACGAACAGAGGCTTGCTTTTTGCTGAAAAATGAATACTGTTAACAGAACTTAAATATTGGAATCATTTGATAAAATGTGTCTACTTACAAATTGCTAAGCAGTGTCATTGAACAACACACTAATATCTCTGTAATTGAATTTTGAAAATTAGATGGGTAAATAAAAATTTAATCATTGGAATAGTTGACATATCAGATGCTATATGCGAGCTTTCTTTTGGGGACAAAATCATGTGGTCTCTTCTGAGACAATAGTCATCCTAATTGTCTTCGAAATCGACCAAATAAAATATCTGAAATACATCCATATATGCAAATTGTAGAAATGGAAAAAGTACACAAAGAGCAGGGGGGACCCAGAGCCATCAAAACAGCATTGCACCTACTCGTTGGAAACCCTATCCACCAAAGCATCTTTATGAATTCCTGCAGGTGGGCCTTCACCTTCTTGCTGATGGTCCAGCTAGCTCACATCCATATAGATTGTAGGCCACAGTTAAACATCCTTTATCTATTTTATTTCATCACACTTTTCGATGAAAGTACCTATGGTTCATCTTCCTGAATGTTGTCATAGCAATACTAATATACAGTTTGATTTCCTCATCCGATTCTGTGTCTGTCATTCCTAATTATAATACTATGCTACCCAGTTATGCAAACTGCTTTACATGTTCTCATACAATTCGCCTTTCACAGTTCGGCCCCATTGGCTTTTCCGAGAACACCATTACAAATGGACTTTTTCTTGTTTATCTCCAGTCCCTTCCTTTCGGGGACGAGGTGGCTCACTCAGTACGTGGGTTGAGCGGTTGACTGCCGTGGTGAGGTTATAGTGGGTTCGAGTCCCTGCTCGGACTATGATAAAATTCCCTCGTCCCTGGTTGACAGCTATGTGTCAATCTAGTGCTTAGCGACCCGAAATGGTTCGTTTGGTTTGATACCGGATATTACAGGTGGTACTATGAGACAGAAAATCACTCTGGCCTTTCATATAGCTAGAGCAGATAAAATTATAGGTTAGCATGCAGGTTTTAGAAAATATCAGTTAACTACGTAATCAAAGTTCAGTATGTCTGTTTTGATGATTTGTGTTCAAATGATTAATGTCATGAACGACCATGTCTATCTACTCTGGGAAAAATGGTTTTACATTTTGGTTCCCACAGAAAACCGTTTAATGTTTTTTCACGAAAAACACTTTTTAATATAGTTTTCCACGAAAAACCCATTTCAATATAGTTTATTATTTTTTTAGCGGCACCACTACTACTAATTTAAAATTCATGAAAAATTGATTTCATGTCTATGGTAGAAATATGGGAATTTTCGGCAGAGGTGGGGTTCGAACCCTCGTCCTCTGAATCAAAATTTATGCTGGGCCACGTCTTATCTCACTCGATTTAAAAATGTATCTTAAAAACTTTCACCTTATGTATAATTTTACATTTTCGAATAAATAATTATTTTTATTCAAGTAATTAATCCGACGTTGACTCGACGAATAAAATTCGAAGTCGAAATTCATCTTTTACTCGACGTCGATGCGACCAAATAAATTCGACATTCTGTCGACGTTGAAAAACCATTTTGAAATGAAAAACCCTTTTTGTTGAAAAACCCTTTTTTGCAGTCAGAGTAGCTTGTGTCAGTTTTAAGTCAGTTCATGATGGCAGGGTTACCACCAAATAATGTCGATTTCATGATTAGCAATTTGAACGTGGATGATGAGGAAAACGGATCAGAGAAGGGATAATGGTGATTTCAAAGACGAAAGTGAGGAGGCAATAAAGAATTGCACCCAATACTGAAAGAAAGATTTGTTATGTGTGGAAACTGTGGCGCAAATGTGTTGAAGAGGTGTATAATAACATGTCTTTGAATGGCTTTGTACAGCTGGCCAATTTCCGGTTGAATTGAAAAGGCTTCTGTAGTGCCTATGAGCTTCTTTAATATAGAATCCAAATAAGATACAAATTTTGACCGTACTACAGCCTCATAGCACCTAGGCTACTATGAAAGCCTTTTTAATTGATAGACTATGTTTTCTATTGCTTTCGATTATTTTTTCTCTATTAAGATTTAATAAAGCAAATTGGACATTTTCTACTTCTACTTTTCCCCAGACCCGAAGGTAGTCCGCTGTCATGTAGCAGATTAGCATTCCATCTGTGGTCTCTTACAGGCCCCGTCTCAGATGAGGGTGATGAATGCCCTGGGGGGATGCAACAGTCCACCTCGAAATAGTTGAGGGACGCCCGTGTCTCGTGCCGTTGCATTGAGGGATTTGTAGGTGCACCCTACACCCATGCGCCTGTGCCCGTAGCTTTATTTAATGACATTTATCATTAAACTCTACAATGACAGATCTAGGATACCCGAGCTGCAAACAGTACGCTTCGCAATCTAATATATTTCTATCTAATGCAACCTAAAACGCCGATCGATAATTCCTTATCCTCACACCTCGCGCCTCCTATGTGTGCCTACACGTCTTATGGATAGCGCGAGGCAATAGCAAGTCTATGTTTATATAACCAACGCTACGTGCTATTCCGATGGCTATGTTTACGAACCGTTCGGTTTTCGCGCACTCTTGTCGTTGCGATTCAGAAAGAAGAACCGTATGACACCGGATCGCCTACAAGCGCTGACCAATCAATTTCACTATTGGGAGATGAATTTTATTTGTGAAGCATATGAAAACAATTTTTTGTACTGTTTAGTTATAGTAGACTAGCAGCGGGTCCCCGCGTTGCTGGGCAATAGAATAGGGCACATGCCTAACCCTAACCCTGCCCTAGTCTTTTGTTTTATGAAATTGTCTGTGCGAGGCTTCTTCCTGCCAGAAACGACCATTTCACACTGTTTTTAGCCTCCTTGACCTAGACACTGACCCCTTGACCTTGACCCCGACGTCGGAGGTCGACATATCTCCCCTATGTTACCGCAGGGTTGAGGGGGTCACCAACGGCCATTTCACACCGTTTTTAGCCTCCTTGACCTTCCTCTTCTTCTGCCCAGACCCGAAGGCAATCCGCTGTCATGTAGCGGATTAGCAT
>JAUYWV010139679.1:0-10644 GCA_032274565.1 Nematoplana nigrocapitula | reverse complement strand
TTAGCAGCAATCCCACGCGTGCGTGAAATCTGATTGGTTAGCTTCATTTGCGTCACGACTACAGGTGACGTGTTTACTCCTGCGCCCGGAAAATGTTGGTGCATACCAATTTCAGCTGAGTCTAGGCCTGGCAATTCCCAGGCTGGAAATTACTAGGCTGGTGATTACTAGTTTTGTGCATAGCGACCCATGTCATGTAGAGCAGTCAGGCACAGTGCTCAGTGGAGTTTATTTGTTGTTTCTGTGTGTTCATCAGCTTGCTCATCCAGGGCTACAGAAAGCCGCTGACCCCAGAGGATCTGTGGGATATCAACCAGCACGACAAGTGTGCCGCCATTGTGCCACCGTTTCTGGACAACTTGGAGAAGAGCATGAAGCTGGGCAAATACCGCCCGGTGTCCACCGAGAAGTGAGTGTCTGCATCTAGGTCAGGTGGCCAGGACCACTGCTCAGTATTTATTGTAGTATGTTGATTTTCCGATGTCCATTAGCCAGCTTCTTGTCTATCCATAGTATCCACTGTGTTGAGCAGCAAGGGTGATCTCACCAAAAGGGTACCAGAGGCTGAAGTTTTGGTAGTGTAAATTTTTTAAATACATTATTTTCTGTAATTCGAAGTTGATCCATTAATTGATTTGGACCATTACCAAAAATTTGGATGCCATAATTATATTTTGAAAAAATCACTGCTTTGAATAAAATGTTTTTTGTGTACTGTTTAAGTGACCTGTAATGTTAAAAAATAAATGTAAGTACTTATTCAATGAGGTTATAATGTCATTTAGTTGAATATCCTATGGAAAGCCTTAAATCTGACTCGTCATGGTTACCATGGATACATTCATCAACATACTGTAGTTTTGTCGCCTAGTGTATCTTAGCTTTGTTCTGTATTATAAGTATATACAGTTATCGTATATGATCTTTTAATGTGTTCTTCCGAGTAATATTCTATGTTCCGATATTTGATTCAGCATATCGTTTTGCTTTTTAATATAGTGTCTATATGAAAATATGCATACTAACGCTTGGGATAATGGTTTTGCGGATTTTGTTTAGTTTTGGCTCTGGAGGTTGGCAGTATTTAGGTCTACCGATGAGCGTACTCTATATCTTCTAGGTCACTCTGTCTTTTATCTAGGTTATTTTCTATACTTTGATTAAATTCATACCTGTCCAGTAGCTAGGGTAACAATTTACTCTATCTAGGTCAAGGGTGTTCATTATCTAGGTTATTCAGCATGCAGTAGACAGATTCAAAATTGTCCAGTAGCTATGCCTCCTCTATCTAGGTCAGACTGTCTTTTATTTAGGTTATTCAGCATGCAGTAGACATATTCAAGTGTCCGATATCTAGGGTAACAATGTACTCTATCTAGGTCAAGGGTGTTCATTATCTAGGTTATTCAGCTATCAGTAGACAGATGCTGAAGTGTCCGGTGTCTAGGCTACCAAACTGTGTCGTCTATCTAGGTCAGACAGTCCTCTATCTAGGTCCACAACTTTGTGAATATTGCACTTGCAGATCTCGCCGTCTGTCCCAACAACGCTGGAGTGTGGCCAGTCTTACTGGGGGCGCGGATCGCAAAGCGGCTGCCAACCGCGCTCTTGGCGCTGCCACGGATGGGGTTGCGGTGCTGGAGGAGAACGGCGACAGCAGTTTGGATGTCGGGGAGAAGATGCCGGGGGAGGCTGTGCACATGAAGCCTCTGCTGGCTCGGGACAAGACCGGGCCGGATGCCAAGGAGGAAAAAGTTCCCCTCTCTGCGAAGACACCCAGAGTGGAAGTGCGAGGCGATGGCGATGGTGGAATTTGGAATAAACTTTGGTTCGTATGCTTCCAGTTTGCCCTTATTTCGCAATAAGTAGGCCAGAGATTGTCCGATCTCTATAGATCAAAGATTGTCCAGTATCTAGATCAACGTTTGTCCAGTATCTAGATCAAAGTTTGCCTGCCTAGTATTTAGGTCAAAATTAATATCCAGAATTGGGTTATGATCTGTCCGATAATTGGATATAGATGTGAAATATTTGGGTCATTAACTGTCCAATATCTAGGACTGAGAGTTTGCACTACGTCTAGTTCATAGTGGTCAATGGAATCATTATCATGCGTGTGTGTGTGAGTGCAGTTGTCTCTGCAAGTGCCGAACTAGACAATCGAAATACAAGCCGGCCCCTGGTGGTACCGACAGCCCAACCAAGGACGGCAGTAGTACGGGTTGCGGTCTAGTCGTGGCTCTGGTACGCTCCTATGCTCTCGTGTTCTGCGTCGCCGCCTTCCTCAAACTCTTCACTGACAGTCTCCACTTTGTCGGCCCCTTGTTGCTCAAGTGAGACTATTTATTATTCAGCTTTGATATTTAGTGGATCAAGGTTAGATTAATTCTGAACCTATGGACTGTATCCGGTATCTAGACCACAATCCCCTGTATCTTTTGTTATGTTGTCCTGTATTTGGGTTTCAGTGTCCTGTATCTAGGTCACACTCCAGTACTTTGGTCATATCGTTTTTTATCTAGAGCAAAATGTCCTGTATCTAGGTTTCAGTGTCCTGTATCTAGGTCATAATGTCCTGTATCTAGGTTTTAATGTCCTGTATCTAGGTTTTAGTGTCCTGTATCTAAGTCATAGTGGTCCTTGCAGTTGCAGGAAAAGGTAAATTTACAAAAACACTATGAATAAGAGGGTACTAATACAAATGTTTTTGTGGTCATTCTAACTTAATAGCGTCTTATTTAAACTCCCTCTACCGATTTCCCGCACAGAGCTCTGTTGAAGTTCATCGCAGCCGGTGATCTGCCGTCTTGGCGCGGCTATATGTTGGCCGTCATCATGTTCCTCCTCGCCATTCTTCAGACCTTCGTGCTTCACCAGTACTTCCACATCATGTTCCGAATGGGGATGCAGGTTCGCTCGGTTCTCATCTGTGCCATCTACCGAAAAGTGAGTGATTATGTGCTTTGTAATGTCCAGAAACCAGGCTATGTGGTGTCTAGTGTCTATGTTATGGTTAGGGTATGTAGCTTTTTTGTCCATTATCTAGATTTCACTGTCGCTATTTCTTTTGGCTCTGCACAATGTCAAAATTAGCTAATGATGTTTTCAGGTTGTTCGGAGATCGCCAATTGTATAGTATTTTGATTCATTTAGGCATTGTACAGGTCAACTATCTACTTCATGCAATGTTTTGTTATCTAGTTATCATCATCATTATGTACCGCATAGAAGGTTGGCCACCATAACACGATAATTGTGCCTGTTCTCATCTTTCCTTTTTGCAATCCCGGTTCTTTTACTTCCGCTATATTTCTTGATATCATCTGCCCAGCTTCTCTTTGCCGACCTCTGTTCCGTTTCCCTTCTTGTTCTATCATGCCTTCTAGAACCAAAGCAGGTAGGAGTCCTCTCATATATTCATTTTTCTTTTAATCAGACTTTCAACTAAGTATTTCTTATTTTCAATTCTTTTAAGTCTTCGTCATTGGTCACCTTTTCAGTTCAGCTTGTCTTCAAAAGTCTTCTGTAACACCACATTTCAAACGCATGTGGTGATACCTTCTGTTATGATCTTAAGTTATATAGTGTTCCGTAATTTAGGTCATATAATAGTTTATTAATTATGAAATATTTAGGTTGTGTATTTGTGTATTGTCTAGGTTTTTTAATTGTTTTTCAGTATCTAGATCATTTAGTTTTTCGTATCCAGATTATCATTATCCAGTATCTAGGTCATTCATGCTGTTGGATGGTATCTAAGTTATGTATTGTCCAGTATCTAGGTCATGCAGTTATATGGTATCTCGGTTATGTATTGTCCAGTATCTAAGTTATGTATTGTCCAGTATTTAGGTTATGTATTGTCCAGTATCTAGGTTATGTATTGTCCAGTATCTAGGTCATGCAGTTGGATGGTATCTGAGTTATGTATTGTCTAGTATCTAGGTCATGCAGTTGTATGGTATCTCGGTTATGTATTTTCCAGTATCTAGGTTATGTATTGTCCAGTATCTAGGTTATGTATTGTCCAGTATCTAGGTTATGTATTATTCAGTATCTAGGTCATGCAGTTGTATGGTATTTAGGTTATATATTGTCCAGCATCTTAGTTATGTATTTTCCAGTATCTTAGTTATGTAATGTCCAGTGTCTAGGTCATGCAGTTGTATGGTATCTAAGTTATGTATTGTCCAGTATCTAGGTCATGCAGTTGTATGGTATTTAGGTTATGTATTGTCCAGTATCTAGGTCATGCAGTTGTATGGTATTTAGGTTATGTATTGTCCAGTATCTAGGTTAAGAAGTTGTCTATTTCCTCAGTCCATGATGCTGAGCAACGCAGCACGCCGTGTATCGACGGTGGGTGAGATTGTCAACCTGATGTCCGTGGATGCGCAGAAGTTCCTCGAACTGATGCCCTATCTGAACATGCTCTGGTCCGGTCCCTTCCAAATCACCGTCTCCATGGTCTTTCTCTACCACGAGCTGGGCGTCTCTGTATTTGCCGGTGTCGCTGTCATGGTGCTGCTCATCCCCATCAATGCCGGCATGGCCCATGTCAGTCGGAAATTTCAGGTAGGCCCTCGAGACACCATCTGCGTCGTGTTTTGGTATTTGTTTATATGCCATAGATTCGATTATCTAGGTCATCACTGCTTACTATAGAGTCCAATATCCAGGTCATACTGTCCAGTAACTAGGTCATAATGAGAGGTTACAATCGGGATTAAGAAAATGTTTGTCCTTATCCACCTGCACTTACGAATTTATTTTGGCTTAAACTTGATTGTAGCCACACTCTTCCTCCTCCCCTAGGGAAAATGCATTTCATCTATTATAGAAATTTGTTAGCTATGACATTAGAATTACCAACAATATGCTTCTCCCACTTGAAATGGTCACATAATTAATGCTTCATGTGTGAGAAATTGTGAACAAGTTGTTCAGGAATACTTTTTATGGAAAAATTCATTTCCCTGTTCTTTGCAAAAGGGATTATTTGTATTGAAAATAATTAAATGGCATATGTATATAAAATGAAAGCACTGGAAAAATGGAAAATTTTTATGCTTTTGTAAACTTGAATATTTTAGTAACATATTTAAATAAAGTACAATCCTAATTGTGTTAATAAAAATCAATTAATTTTGATTAAATATAATTAAATTAATTCTATATCAAATGCTTAATTTATTTCATTGATATATTTTCGAATTCAAAATTTTCACATTCCGCAGACTTAACGTAAAGTTAGGGAATTCAATTGTTCTATCTAATGGTACGTTAAGTTTGAGAAGATTAAAAAATTCAGTCAACAATATGCAACATAAATAATTTTGATTCATATTCATTTTTTATATGTTTTTGGATCAAATTGATTATTTCTGTACGAGATGTATCATTATTGTTCTAAGACGAATTGAGCATTTCTTATGCTCCTGCAAATTATACAGCGATACAGGTTTCCCAACTTGGAGTTCAGATTAAGAACTTTACTAGGAAAAGCTTAGTCTTAGGAATTTTGGTAATAGCTTTGGATTTTATTAAACCCGATTGTGACCTCACTCAGTGTCTGTCATCTGTTGAAGTCATAGAGTCCAGTATCTAGGTCAGCGTCTACTGTTTGTCATTGAGTCCAGTATCTAGGTCAGCGTCTACTGTTTGTCATAGTGTCCAATATCTAGATCAGCGTCTACTGTTTGTCATAGTGTCCAATATCTAGATCAACGTCTACTGTTTGTCATAGAATCCAGTATCTAGGTCAGCGTCTACTGTTTGTTATAGAGTCCAGTATCTAGGTCAGCGTCTACTGTTTGTCATAGAGTCGCGTGTCGAGGTCATACTTGTCAGTATCTAGGCCATGGCGTCCATCTAGACCCGAGCATCTGGTATATCGGTCATAAAATTCAGTAACTAGGTCATTTTGACAAGAGATAAGAATAGCTACGTTTATCTGCTTGTGAGTGATACGTAGGTCGCCATCCGTCAACCAATATGCGCAGGGTTTGCAATGAATTCGCGAAACTAGTAGAATGTGATGAGATGATGGCTAGACTTTCAGATTGGATTTGAAAGTGTCACCATGACAACACCACTATAGCGCGTCTCAGGAGAGCTCTTTAAGAGAAAATGAATGCGCTGATATTCCCTGCTAGTTAGCACAGCCCATTCAAAATAATGCCCTTTCATCTTCAGTCAAAGTGGAGTTTTGCTGATCAAAGAATGTGTTTTAATACAAACTGTCCTGTCGATAATTGTATGATCGGCCTCGCTCCCTCTGTTTCGTTTCCTACAGATGAAACAAATGAAACTGAAGGATGCCCGCATTAAATCGATGAATGAAATTCTGAATGGAATCAAGGTATGGAATGCTGTCATCTGAGTTTCAGATATCATATCGTGCAGATCATCAGGTCAGTAACTACCTGTCCAGTATCTAGGTCGGGAACTGTACACTGTCCAGAACAACAATTATCCATGGGTCGGGTTAGTAACTCTGTACTGACTGTCCAGTATCTAGGACAACAAATGTGGAGTATTTGGCTCAGGAACAGTACACTGTCCAGAACAACAATTATCCATGGGTCGGGTTAGTACCTCTGTCCAGTATCTAGGACAGCAAATGGGAAAATTTGGCTCTGGAACTGTACACTGTCCAGTATCTAGGACAGCAAATGGGGAAATTTGGCTCTGGAACTGTACTGACTGTCCAGTATCTAGGACAACAAATGTGGAGTATTTGGCTCAGGAACAGTACACTGTCGAGGACAACAATTATCCATGGGTCGGGTTAGTACCTCTGTCCAGTATCTAGGACAGCAAATGGGGAAATTTGGCTCTGGAACTGTACACTGTCCAGAACAACAATTATCCATGGTCCAGGTTACTAACTGCCTGTCCAGTATCTAGGTCAACAATTGTCCATATAATATCGATTATCCCATATCTGGGTCAGCCACTGGCCTATATATTTAACTAGAGTTGCGTTTCGTTTCGTAGAGCAGAACGTGCTCTTCGCCGTTTGTTACCAAATTATTTACTACATTCTCTCTCTTGTCGTGCGCGAATAGCCAGCCAGAGTATTGGATAGTGCTGGTCGGTGTGCTCTCTGAAGAGGCGTCTCGTGTAAGGTCACCTGAATATTGGTGTAAGCCACGTCTGCACTGTTGAACTTTGAATGGTTGTTCGCACAAATAGCCAAGGGAACACACAGCTATACATGCTCATGTAGTGTCATTGCCACATGAAAACGTGATTTACCTGCCTTTTTACCTCTTGTGTGTCTATAATACACTGTCAGGCATCTTCTGACACGAGGACGGTTGCGGAAGTTCGTGTAGAGGAAGGCTGTTGCTGCAAAAGAGATAACAGGATAGAGGTTTAAGGGAAGAGGAGATGAAGAATTCAATGATTTTCTACTACTGCTGGCTGTTGGTTTTTTGTACGCCACCAAGAGGGTCACTACTGTATTACCGCATCTCTGGCGAAGAGGAGGATGTTTTCTTATCGAGACTTCCAGTAACCCTCGATGGCAGTTCTAGACCACTCTCATGCAAAGAAGGGGCATCTACAACGGGCTTTCGTCAGCGTTTCACCAGTATCCGGGTCAGGAGCTGTACAGTATCTAGAACAACAAATGTCCAGAAATCTGGGTCAGGAGCTGTACAGTATCTGGAACCCTTACTGGATTATATACATATTTGGACGGATGCATCCAGCGGAAATTAGTATCCGCTTAGATTCTGCGCGGGAATCAAGGCGTACATATTATAAAGATATAATCAAAGCGGAAAACCTGAAATTTGAGATTAACAAGTCGGTAATTGTATATATATATGTTAAACTTACCGTTTAAAATATAAAAATTTTGTAAAATATAAAATTAAATTTAAAATAAACCCGTATTAGTGAAAATTTAAATAACTAAAACAAATATATTTACGTGTTTAACTCACTTAATTGTTCATAAAGTTTAGGGCGCTCAAATGTAATTTGTAAACAAACTTTTTCGCGACAAAATTAAAAACGAGGTAAGTTTTTTCTGATTTTTCATTTTTAGTCTTATTTACCACTTTACAATTATATATTTAACCATAATGCACTGTAATTATATGTGGACATATTTAGCGACTGTGTGATATACATTTTTATATTTATTACTCAAGGTATGATATATCTATCATTCCTATAGAAAAATACGATATATATTATGTAATATAAAAACGTAAACTTGTATATTTTAATTGTTTTAGCTCATATATATATGTGATATAAAATTAAATGTTAAAATTAATTATATATTATATATTTTAAGCTGTTTCTAAATTGTATACTGAATATCATAAATAATCAATCTCTTTTTTCACGTGCTTTTGAAATCGAAAGTGAAACAACGCTTAAATTATTTATTGATGCATTTTAAGTAATATTATTTACCAATTTCAGTTCACTTCACAATTGGTTAAAGCGCCCGAGAGAGGAAACCCCCATCACAGATCCCCCACCCAAACGACAATGCGCCAAATCTGTACCTCTTCTCTTTTGCCTCACGTGTCATGCGAAAGAAGTGCCCCCAAAATACTATGCTTTAGGGCGTAATGATAATCACACAAAAAAGAGACACGAAAACATAAGACATAAGTTTGACAAAGCGGTGTATGGCTTAAGGGACTCAACGGCAGCACTTGAAGCGCAAAGAAAGTGGGTCGCAATGAAATCTAAGTCTTCTTCTGCTTCAGAACCTTCCCCAAGCAACCCTCTCAGTGTTATTCCTCCGTTATCATCTCAGTCTCCCTTCAACACTTCTATCGCCGACCCGCACTCCCCTCCCCGCAGTCCCCTCCTGGCCTTCCCTCCTCTTCAGCTTCACAGACGGAATCAACAGCAAGTTATGTAGTCCAGGCAATAGACATGCAGGCGCCTTCAACCAGTTCTCGACCTCTACTGCATTCCTTTGAATTCCATGTGACTAAAGCATAGGGCAAGAGGTCTTCGTGCAGCGCTTCGTTATATTCGTAGATAGCAGACGGCGTACAGTATGTATATAGCATTAGTGCTTTTTTAGACGATGCGTACACTTTGTTTATATTCTCTGAATAGGCGTTTGAAGCGATAGGTGAAACGGTCGGTGATAAACGGTATCGAGAGGTAAAACATAGGGTCAGTAGGTATGGTTGGTTCGTTGAGCTCGTGTAGGCGGAACTGTTCTCTCTTTCTGTCGCTTATCGTCATGGTTGATAAAAAGGGATAAATTTATGTAAGGTAAGACAGCTAGGCACCACGCACTTCGCTGAGGGAAGACAGTTTTTTAATTTGTTGGTAGTGACAACAACATTGCCATTTTCTTGAAAAAGAATTTGAAGTTTACGTTTAAGATTAACGGCTTTTTCGCCTTGGTAAGGAAGTTTAACGGTAACTTTCGTGACTTACGCCGCCAAAGCTGTTTTGTAACTCACAAAATGCGTACGTGCATTATGTAGAAATGAGGGATGACAACTTACACGTAAGGATCTTTCAGCTCTTCAGTGACAAAGTTGAGGAAATTCCTGCAACACAAAGAGAGAGAGAGTGGAAGTGAGACGTCGACAGTTCATGCACTCCCTAAAACAGAATGACCAAGATATACGCTTTGAGTCCCATACAGATTGATGCCTTCTTCTGGAAGGGTATCCTGCTCCGACAGTCCAAGTGCTGCATTCACTCTTTGGCTATACCTAGACAGATATGGCAGTGCAAAATGCAACGCACACACACACACACACGTGTACACGCGAGACGTCATGTGTGCATGAACGGAGGGATGTACAACCAGCACTGACAGAAGGCCTCCGTTTGAAGTTCTTCTGCTGGACGACATATCCGACTGTGACCGTCAGACTATAGTACTTAGAAGATAATAGGGGGACACGACACAAAGTGAAGAGGAGCGACCCTTCCGTATACAGCTCACGTATATAGACCGAGTGGAACCCTTTATCACGATCTGAGTTCAACGTTTTCAGTCCGTGTCCAAGATTAGGTTAAGTAAACAGATGTGAACTGATATGAGTGGATTCATTGGGAGTCATTTCTGTTTGCAAAACGAGCTCTGCGCGCCACAGAACACTGTGTGCTAGCTACAAAAAGACATAATGTAAAGTCTCGCTACTGACATACGATAGTTTGGCTTTCACTAGTTTTAGAGACGGTGGCCTTCTACTGATGAGTGAATCTATGTCGCTGTGAATGCGAAGTGAATAAGATTTCTTCTTCGAACTTTTAGTGAAGGACCGAATTGTTGGACACACACCGTTCTGACAGCACAAGGCCATTCCCCTAACAGCAGTACTGTGGGCACAATGTACAGACGCGCGGTGGGTCGAGTGAGTGGAATTCACTCTCGACGGACCCTATCCTTCACTACAAGTACAATTTATAGTTCGTATAGGTTTACGACTTTTAATAATCTGAACAAAAACAGATAGCGAACTTCTTCTCATGTGAGTTAGTTATCATACACTCAAATCTCTAAACGACTGTCACAGATTTAGGACAACAACTAGTTGAAGTCAAAGATTTAGGACAAAAACTAGTTGAAGAACCTTAAAGAGTGACTACAATAATTGTAAATCTGAGAATTTACATAGAGTTGCTACTGGCTGCAGC
>JAUYWV010139668.1:0-10645 GCA_032274565.1 Nematoplana nigrocapitula | reverse complement strand
TTTGCCTTGAGTAGCCATGGTGAAACGCATTTAAGGCTTTACACCAGTACCCAAACCTCGATGAGGCTGGGGGCCACCTATCTGTTCTTCGCTCTGCCACACGGGGATTCTGTCAAGTCATCGCATCAATGCCTTCGAGGACTTCCTCTCTTTCTCCTTCCTTCTACAATACCCTGTATCACGCGATCAGCCCGAATTTAATGACCAAAGAACTTCAATTTTCTTCTTTTGATTGTTGGCATCACTCTCTTTGTTACTTTCGCATTATTTTATTTCCTGATCCTTTTTCTAAACATGATCACTTGTCTATAGGGTTCAGCTGTCACATCCATTTAAAAGCATTGGATTAGTCAAAATATGAACTATGTATATCTTAATCTGTGTGGATAATTAAACACTTCTCGAATTCCCAAGCTTGTCGAATCTGGCTAAGGTGCTGGCTACTAGTGCAATTCTTGTTGTTTTGATCTCACTTGTACTGCTGCTGTTCTCGCTTATTGTTTATCCCATATCTACCTAAAGCTTTCTACCTACTCAATGGTGTTTCCTTCTACTGCGAGACTTTTACCTGTTTACTTTCACGAATTCCACTGTTTAATAGTGGCGGCGGTATTTGTTAGGTTAAGCCAGAAGAGATTGGTGAAAACATTGGGAGGTGTAGGATCAGATATTGTCAATGCCCAGAGAGGCCCCTCTGAACACAAGAGAGGGGAACATAAGAAGGAATTGGAAGCAGTCGTTGCTATAGATAAAATAAATCAAAGAGGAATGGTGTGTTTGTGTATATATTTAATGTCAAAACGGTCCGAAATTTATGACTGTTGCCAACTGTGGCCCGAAAGAAACCAGGAATAATTCACTTAACTGCCAACATATAATTACAATGATTTTTTATTTTATTTTGCAGCTCGGGCCCAATGGCTACGCGTTTGCCATCAACACAAATGGCTACATTATCTTTCACCGAGAACTCAAAGCACAAGTGAGGGAATGCCCGCGCCTGATTATATTTTATATTTATATTATATGTCGCGGGAAATTTATAGCTACGCTGTTGACTATGAATAACTGTTTCACTTTGACAGAAACAAATTATAGAATAACTGGAATTCTTGTTTATGTAGTCATATCTTTTTAATTAAATTCAATGGACAACAAAATCTGGGAAATGGCCAGTGCCTAGCACGGGTATATACTTATCTGCCATCCATCCTTCTAATTCACTGATTAATTATATCATGGTGAATAATTAACTCCCTTCTTCTTCTTCTTCTTCCAAGTCACGAAGCTGGCGATAAACATAGTTTGGTCTGTTCTTGATGTCTTCCATAGTCGGGTTTAGGCCGAACAACCGTTCTCAGAGACATGTTCTCTCAGCGCAGAAGCGTAACAAATTGGTCCAAATTGTGAAGTTTGGGCTATTTGTTTCAGCAAATGGTTTCCGCGCATGCAAAAAGTGCTTAGACAGAAGTGGACAGTACTTTGAGAAGCTTCAATGTTGTTTCATTTTGCTGGAAGAGCATTTTAATGTGTACATCCTTTTATTTATCCAACTAGCGGAGGTACCCGGCTTAGTTTGGGGATACATAGGGCAATCAAATATCAGAAAACTAACAGATTTTCAAGTAAATAATTTCTTCTGATGATTCGGTAGGAAAAAGCAGAGAGGACAATTATTTGGATCAAATCAGGGTCAACCCAAGGTGGGCTAATGACTTAAAAGCTGCCTTTCCACATAAATTAACCACTATAGAAGTGACCTCTTGAAATATATCCAATTTTACTTATAAATTCCGAGGTATACAACTCTCACATTTATTAGCAGTAAAATAAAACCGTAAGATTTTTGTTAAATATCGCCTGTTTTTACCTGTTATTTTATTTTTATTAATTATGTACTTTTAATGGGCCCATGTTACTCCCAGTGAAACGCCGGTTCATTTGAAACCCTCTGCCATGTTCCGTTCTCGAGTTATAAGCTTACAGAAGGACATCGCGTCAGATCACCACAAATAAATTTATAGATTTTATGTTGCGTTTGTACATTTTCTCCCATTTTTGTACCTAGTTTACACCATTTTGACATTACATTTTAAAATTTTAATTCTGAAGCTATCCGATGAGATACGGGCTTGAGGTTTTCATGAATATCTTAGATCTTTCTTTATGATTCATAGAAATGTATTGATCAATAATATAAAGTAATTCTTTCTGAGGGATTGCATAAATCTATTGATCCCCCTCGTATTGAAGTTTTGGAGACGCTAGATGATAGCAAGCAGATTGACAGATTGAGAAATTAATAAAGGATAATTCACTTTAGTGTGCCATGTGTTTATAATGTATTTTGCTCATAGGTATATCTTTTGTTTTATTATTGTTTTCCTAGGATACTGGTAGGCCTGAGATGGTCAATTTATGCTGCCTCTTAGACTCTTCCAGGGCAACATTATACCTTGTATTCCTGTCATTTTGCGATTTTAAAAGAGGCCCTGCGCAAGACAGTACTCATAAGTGTCCTTGTACTACTATTTCAGCTACAATATGTTCGCGCAAACCCCACTGTGTGTTCGAGATGGTGCAGGTTCACCTCATTGCTAAATAACTACCCTTACGTGGTAAAATGATGCCTAGCTAATTTTTTTACAATCAAACGATCTATATGTACTTTCAGTCAATAGAGTATCTTTCTGTACTTCATGTGGCATCTATTAACGGGACATGTAACCGGTGGAAACAACAGATCTGTAGAAGGAGCCAACGGTTTGGCTTCTTTCTCGACTAACCACCAACAGTGGACCATTGTCTGATAGAAAAAACTCCTCCTTTCAGCGTGGTTGGATGCGCGATCCGCCCAATGTGGACTTTCTCGAAGTGGAATTTGACTCGCCGCAAAAGCGAGAGGTTCGGAAGAAGATAATCGACAGCAGTCAGGTTAGCGAGGGCAAGTCGGGATCTATGGACATCTCGGGATTCATCAAAGTGGCAGACGAGGTAACGGATTTCTGGGCTTTCCTCCAGCATCCCATGCTTGGTTCTGCCCGGTTTAGTTCACTGTATAAGTTGACATTCAGTAGATGAAATTAACTGTTACTTATTACGAAAGTTCATGATGCATCAATAGTAAAGGATAAATGCGAATTCTCATATGGTATGTTGTCAAGACAGACATCTCGAATAATGATCCAATTCCTGCACATGTATCCCGTGATTATTTTACAGGACGGAGTGTCCTGTAGCAAATAAATAAATTTTATTCAGATGGAATATATTATGCTACTATTATAGTAGTATATAATGAGGACTTAATTAATTTTTTAAATGGCATGTTCGACAAGATTTTCCACCAGCAGACCGATTTCGGGGTTATTGCCCCTCGTAAGTGCTGGGTAAGATTCAAACCCGTACCCCAGTGATCAGCAGTCAAATTGTTTAACCACTAGGCCACGAGATCGCCTGTCAAAATACGAACATGGATTAAATATATTGCTCGCCCGGCTTTCCTCGTGTATAATATGAGTTAATTATTTTTTCTTAGACTTTTCCCAAAATCAGTATCGGCGGAATTTGTCTGTCTGTGTGTGTGAAAATTTGTCCACCAATTCCACTGCTGAAATTAACCACTTTTTTTCTTTATCTGGTTTAATGTTTTGGCCAGGTTTACAAACTAGGGCTACCTGTCACAATCGATGGTGAATTATTTTAGTTGTAGGTTTTCCATCTAATTTTTATTGCTAGCAAAATCTTTTTTGTCATAATCTCACTGAATTTGAATTTTTAATCGAACTGAGTTTAAATCGTCAACTATGACAGAGTTTAACGAATCGAAAATTTTGTTATGAGTTGGAGAACCTTGTTTTTAAAATAATATTTTCAGAAAACTGGCTTGAACAGGGAGAGAGGTCAAGTGTCACTACTCGCTATACGAACTTTGGCGCGACAGTTTTTTATTTTCATCTGATATCAATTTCCTATATCGGTTCACCAATTTTCCACACCGCTTTTTCTCGCTTCATATGTGCGATGACTCTTTGTTTCACAGTAGAAAAGGACCAAGTAAGACAAATTCAACAAAAAAACGTCGTTTATGGGCTGATAATTTCATTTTGCGAAAGGATGCTATAGACCATTGTTAATATGATTGGAGTTTAAGGAAAAACATAAATCTGCCATTTTCTAAATGTTTGACTGATTTGAAAAGTTTAATGATACACTTTTTATATAAAAACGTTTTTCCATCTATCTGTTGACCTTGCCCCCGACGTGTCTTATTGAATTGCGCCGGGGGCCGCCACTTCTTCGTCGCCCGCTAGCGCCCTTCCCTATATGGTTATAATAATCAACATCTTAACTGGTTTATTATTTCTTATTCATATCCATATTGTTTTCTGCATTTTCACCCTTTTCCAAAAACCTAAGTACTAGAGTAATTTGGTCGTTAAATTTCGCAAGACTTTAAAAAAAATTCAGAGTTGAGTCGACTTCTAAAGAAAAGCACATAAAATGAAGTGCAATCCTGTACATATAGTGTTTTCTTTCAAAACGGACAGTTTGTTCAAGGTCATGGGAAAGTATATTAGGAACACTTACTATTATTTGTGTATAGTTATTTTGACTTAGCATGAAACTCAGGAATAGATAGATTGCTTCTAGGAATCCCAATGGCTCGCTTTGTCGTATCTTTTTTATTCGTCGAAGCAAGTAACATAAAACCACCGCTATCAATGTGTCAGTAAAATAAGAAAAAAAGTAGTGATATCAGGTGCATGAGTTGAAAACTTGTCAATATGAATCAGTTGACAAAGGCGTCGAGATGGATGATCAACGTAGTGGGATAGAAATAAATCGTAGATAACTGACACAGCGTAGCGTCCCCCGATAAAGTTTCATATTAATTTTCATAAATTGTAATAGTATATATTGAATAAAATCATAAGAACTCTCCTTATACACTGTAATTCTTAAGTATCTGTTTCCGAACCACCATCATGTGAAGTTTTTTTCCACATTACTGTTCATCATTGTTTGCTTTAGATATTATTTTAAAAAGTAAAGGTGAAAACCGGTAAAGCGATAAATAAAATGAAAGCAAATTACAGTGTACAGTATTCCTTGTTGAGTCTGATACCTGGCGAAATATTTTTAACGGCCAAATAATTTTATTCCTTTTTATTCCTTTTAGTATGATTCATAAGTATTGTTCCTTTTTTACTAATCAAAGTTGCTAAATGCCGCCCTATACTCGTGACTACTTTGTATAGATTCCTCAGAATTTTTCTTCAATACTTAAATGATGTATCACGATTAAATTGTGTTACAGATTCACACATATAAAAGAAAAAGGACTTATGCTTACACGGACATTCCTTCATCAACCTTCGGGTGAGTTTTGGAAGAATTGACGACAATAATGGCATTATAATTTGTCTAAGCCCATTGTACATAGTATCCCTCTTTATCGAGGTTGTTCAGTTGGTATAGAGCTGTTGACTGTTATAGTGAAAATAGCAGGTTCGAGTTCAGGCTTGTCCCTGGCTGACAGCTGTGTCAATCGAGAGTTTAGCGACCCAAAAGTGTCCGTTTGTCTTATTCTAGATCTTTCAGGTAACCCTGGGGACCGTAAGTCAGAAATCACCCTAGCCGGAAATAGTAGAGCATTGTATATTTCGCTAGTATAGGTCCATACTACTAAGAGAGTAATATCGTATCCTCAACAGCTATAATAATGTGGGAGAAGAACTTCTTTTCTCGTTGCTATAAAAAGGATTGTAAAAAGATTTAAACACGATTTATGTTTTGTAATTTATATTGTTTTTTGTAAATCGAAGGTTTCTTATTATTTCTTATTTTGTTATTGTTATTTTATCATCCATAGGACCAAATTATTTACAAGTGAAATCAGTGAAAACACGGCTTTTCAGTCATATTTCCAATTTTTACAATCGAAATTTGGTCACCCTAATAATGACTAATTGTATTCACTCCACTAAGCAAGTGAAAGACTCAAAGCCACTTTACGAAGTCTGATAATTAATTGATTGACTTGCAACTAGTTGGTGCTGAGGAGGAACTGGTGGACGGTTATACTCATTTTCGGATTTCTATTTTCAGACTGTGTGTGGTGAATCCTACTTATAACACATACTATCCGGTATTCCAAGAGAGTGAAATTTCCGTCACTCGAACGGCCGGTGGAAAGTACATTGTCAAAAAAGACGGTAATTTGCCTGCAATCACTGCTACCAAAATAGCGGAGGAAGGTGATGGGTTAGAAGTGGTCAAATCCCTACTACTCAGCTTGGTTACTATTAACTTGTCTGGCTGCTGTTGTGATTGTTTCGCGGTCAGCTTCTACAACTTGTCGCTAATTGACCACACAATATGGCCGATGATTGTCTGATTACATTCACATACAGTATACTGTAGTCTACATATAACTGTTGCACTAATAACTGTTGGCCAGAGTTCTTCTAAATTGCTTATAATTAAACTTTATTTCCTTAGCCGTATATGTATGGAAAACTTTAGCATCCGTTGTTGTCGATTCAAACGTCTCTCTGTATATTTTTTGTAGTTTTATTATTCTTTCCCAAAGTTTGGAATTCCTATGAAAGGTGAAATGGTGTTTTCTCTAATTCTTCTGTCCATTGTTTTCAAGTAGATGTTCTTTCAAAGAAGATAAATTAATGTCATAGTTTTCTTAGGTCTCTGGATAAATAAATTATTGACTTTTTCTCGTTCGCATGATGAAGATAATTGATTTTTAGATTTTATTATTTTTATATCTTTTTTCTAAATCAATCCATGAAATTACAATACAGTCTAACTTAACTCACAATAAAAACTTTAAAGCTCTTTTTTCTAAGCAGCTAACGAACACCAACTTTTTACGATACAGTCTCAAGAGCGTGCACGTACACACACACACTCTCTCTCTACTAAGTGCCATCCATCTTCACTGTAGAAGTTAGGCGGCTGGTGAGAATTCTCGCTACAACCTCCTCCATCTTTTCCAGTCATGTGCCAATACTTTCAACTCATTATTGGCCTCACCACTCCATTCCGTCACGTCGTTTATGCTGCACCTTCGACGAGCTCCTTGATATCTTCTGCCAGCCATCATTCCTACTAAAATGAACAGTGAAAGTTAGCATGCACTTTCCCTCGCTAGATATGTCCGAAATACCATCGGAGCTTTAGCCTCCTTTTCCAGAATGGACGCCAGAATCGCATTTCCAGGCTGTTCGGTATGGTATGCTTTTGTCGTTTCTTTTTATCGTCCAGCTCACCACCCCGCACAGAAATATAGACCAGACTACCGCCTTTATCAGACCTTTTATCTTTCAGGGCTTTTCT
The DNA here is from genome assembly GCA_032274565.1 of Nematoplana nigrocapitula. Classification (NCBI taxonomy): domain Eukaryota; kingdom Metazoa; phylum Platyhelminthes; order Proseriata; family Nematoplanidae; genus Nematoplana; species Nematoplana nigrocapitula. The sequence goes on along the minus strand of JAUYWV010139668.1, from coordinate 3,289 downwards.
AATTTGTCGTGACCTCCAGATGGTATCCAGCTTTTCTGCTTTCTCTCTTGCTAGAGAGATCCGTCTCGTTAGCTCACTGGTGCATTCACCACTGACCATCTTCACTGATCACAGGAATTTGCACTCTTCCACCTGCTCTGTCGACCGGCGATCCTGATCTACGCCATCGCATTCATTGACTCTATTCTCCTGAAATGTTTTGCGCTAGACTACAAAATATCGATTTTATTCTTTCTGGAATGAACTATTCGTTCCAGTTGAGTATGCTCCATTGGAGAAGCCAATGGTAAATCCACCGTCCTCTTTTGCCTCCTGTCCGGTGAAACAGAAACCTTTCCGTTTAGTGTACCATCCCAAAAGTTCCAGCTTCGGCTAAACGCTGTAGCGTTTTCATTATCTGCACCAGCAGCTGCAGCATATATACAGTACATAGAAATGCAGGATGTTTAAATGTCGCGGCATTTGCAGCTATGCAGCTACAGTATCTGGCAGGCGAGAGAGAGGGAGAGGGTGATTTAACAAGCGGAAGGAAAGCTGGTGATAGAACGTCATTTGAGACATTAAAAGGCAATTTGATGTTGGTTGTCGTCTTGACAGGAAGAAAGACTTGCGCGAGACTTGACAGAGTGCCTGATCTTTCCTGCCTGTCTCCACCTCCTACCATTCAACCGCACACTGCACGCAGTAACTCTTCTGCGCACAACCCTGATCTCTCTCTCAAGCTGTTCTCAATTGAGGAAGAGAGTGTTCCTTCTGTTTCATAATTCAACATAGTCTCAACTTCCTCAAGCAAAACTGTCGTTACTCGTGTGCCTGTTAATGTACATCGCCGTCTGTCAATATTCCTTAACGTTTAAATTATCCCCCAACCAGAGTAACTAACACACGATTCAGGAACTAAATAAGCTGACGTACAGCTGCTGATTGTACTTGGGCATTATCTTGGTATTCTCTGTCAATTTCCAGCTCTAGCGTAACCGACTAGGCGGTCCAATTAAGGAATGTGAAAAAATCGCCAACTTCAAATGGTAAACGTAAAACTACAAATGCTTCAATAAGTAACAGTAGCGCGATTTAGCAGAATATGATTGGCTGAATTAAATTTTCACGGCATTTGTAAAATTAAAATAATTAAGTTATTTATACTACTCAGCCAGTTGAAACAGATAGCGCAGAGTTGTGGCTTCCATGATAGTGCGCCACAGTTCTCTGTTCGGGATGAAATGTCTTTGAACCATGATGTTTTTGGTCTTCTACCTTCCATGCTACCTTGAATTAATGATCTGTGCAAGTCGTGACCGAACTGATGTTCTTATGGAGTGTCATCGACTTTCTCTAAAAAACAGTGCATTGTTATTCCGTTTTCTATACCCGTACTTCAAACTCATCAATCTCATTTGTCTTAGCTGGAGCCCATGACTCTCCTTATGAAGCGAAGGCTAAATCATTGTTTGCAGAATTCGAAGCTTTTCCAGGTGGTGATCATTTCTTAACCCTGTTCCGAATCATTGCAAGCCTTCTTATTTCCTGACTACGTTTAGCCATATTGCTGATAGTGGATCCGAGATAAACAAAATACATTACGTCCTCTAAATTAACGTCATCTTATTTGAGGCTAGTGAAATCTGTTTGGTGCTTATCTACGTACTACCATGATTTTGGTTTCTTGGAGTTTGGTATCAGGTTCTTTGTGCGTTTACTTCTTTCGTTTTTAAAACCATGTTTTTAAGCATAACAAGGTGTTATCTTCAGCAAACCTGAAATTACTGAGCGGCATGCTTTCTATCCTAATACTGTACCTTCTAACCTCTCTTTGAAAATAGTTATCATGATATCCTTCTTGTTGTTGTGAGGATTGGGATTCAGACGGCATCTCCGTCAGAGGAGCCGGAGTTCCCGCAGATACAAGGCCACCGCCGGTTAAGAAGAGAGAGACATAAAGAAAAAGCGTGAATAGAAAGAGAGAGGGAGAGACAGAAAGCGAGAGAGGAAAGAGATAGGAGAAGACAGAAAAGAGAAGTGAAAGAAAGAAAGAGTAATTGAGAGAGAGAAGTGGAGAAAGAGAGAGAGAGAAAGGAAGAAAGGGAGAGAGAGAAAGGAAGAAAGGGAGAGAGAGAGAGAGAGAGCGACAAAATAAATAAGAAAGAAAAAAGAAGAAAGATACATCGACAAAGATGCGGAAAGAGAGAAAGATAAAGAGAGAGAATAAAGTGAGAAACAAAAAGGGGAACAATAGAAGGAGAATGACTAAATAGAGAGATAAGAAGAGACAGGGGATATGATGGGGAGGAGTGACAGAGAGCCACACTGCGAAGAGAGAGGGGGGGGACTATAAATGCACCTTTAAGCGTCTTTTTGCGTTTTTTGGCCTCGTTAGACGACCTAACTCCGTTAGAGGACCAACCTTAATGTAACTGCGTTTTTATTGACTGTTTAAACACTTGCAGCCCCGTAATTGTTATTTCTGGGCAATATAGCACCCATACAAATAAAACGGAAGTTTTATATTTGCTGTAAATGCAATTGTTTCTTCGCTAGATGATATTTTTAAAATGTCCTTTAACGAGAAAAGAAATTTGAAAGGGAGCATTTTCGAAAAGTCGTTGAACGACCAAAAATCAAAATTGTTCTTTACACATGAAAATTAAAAAATATATGATTTGGGGAAATATCATATATTTAATTTGTATTAATAAAATTTGCTACACTCTTATAATTAGAAAGAAATTCACATCTTCATTTTTTGTTTAAAAAACGGAATTTTGTTTAACTGCAACAATAACCTAAATCATTGCAAACAAATCTTGTTGGATTTGTATTGATTTTTAGAGAGAAAACTCACGATGACCGGATTAGAGTTAGTCCTACAAAGGGGTTTTTGCGAAATTCATTTTACTCTCTTGCTATAAAGTGTAAAGTATATAATTGATTTTTAATCTTTCAAGAATTTAAAAATCGCATTAGAGTAAACTGCTAGGCAATATAAATGATTACCTAAACTATTGTGGTTAATTATTAAAATATTTGTATACGTGGTCGGTACCAATTATAATTTTTAGTTGAAAATGTATGTACGGTATATTAGAATAGAAACCATTGAATATTTATCAATATTTCAAACCTAAATAACAAGCAGTTTAATATTTTGAGAGAAAACGTCGAGACTTTACACAATTCCTTTTACTCTACATTTTATCTAATAAGGGGCGTCCTCCCCCGAATTTTGAGTGGGGGCCGAACGCTGTGGACGAGCGAGAGCACAGTACTACCCCAATAGTTTTGATATGGA
>JAUYWV010139657.1:0-10645 GCA_032274565.1 Nematoplana nigrocapitula | reverse complement strand
TCACATAGCAGTCTCCCACACGGAAAACATTGCTTTCTTCTATGCAAAATTATAACACCAAACAAAGAAAGGGTGAGAACGGGAGAGAGAGAGAGGGGGGGGGGTGAATGGCGAGAGAGCGCGGTTATGATTAATCGTTCGACCTTTACAAGAACGGTGTGGACTCTTTACACTCTATCCTTCGCCTTTCACTCACTTCCCATCAAATCCACTCGATTTCTAGTGAGCGGGTGAATGAAAGAATAAGGGAGTCAAAGATAAGGGGGTGAGAGCTTGGAGCTAAAAATGAGGGAGAGAGATCAGAATTTATTCGCTCGCATTTGGTTCCTGCTTTGCCGCCTTCTAAACAGACTGACTCAGCGCCCCCCCTGCCGCCACCACCAACCGACCAGAGATCATTCATTCAAGATGTGAACCTTCGTTCTCCACTCCCTTCCCCTCTCTCCTTCTCAATGGAAACGCTCCGTGTTTCCTATCGCTCTTCACAACCCCCCGAAAGGGGAAGGAGGGAGGTGCTGCTGTTTGTCAAGAAAAGAAGGAACTGGGAGAGAGAGTCAGCCAACTGCTAGCGTTTGCACTTCTGCTGATGACTCCCTCCAGTACTTCCAGGTAAACCAACAGCTGGTCTGACATACTACATAGTATTGGGCAGCAGGACGGTAAATGAATGACTGGCTTAGTCAACTTCGGTGGCGCATAGCTAATGAGTGATCTGGTGAGTGATACGCACCACATCCTGGTAAAGATGGAGATCATTTCAGAAAGAAAATACTGTAGGTATCTGAATATGACAACAAATGAACACGCTTGACAGTCACCGAAATTTGAGCAGTCCCAGGGCACTTGAGCTGTGCGGCTGCATGGGGGTAGACAGAAACGCCGACTTATGCTCTCTTGTTATTGTCACCAGTTTACAGTTTTTGTCTAGCGAAAAAGGCGCCTGATGACAATAAAAGACGATCTCAACAATTATGCTCCAGTTTTCAAGCGCCATTATTTGCTCGTGCATAAACAATGAGTAAAACGGCGAACAAGAATGACGTACTGTCATCGGAAGCAGGGAGAGACGGATGGACACTCGTATATACTGTACTACTGTATGATGCCCCGAATTTGGTTCCGCTCATTGTGGATGTTGTTGTCTATACCGAGCCAGTCTATATCTGAACAGACGACGACGATGATGATCAGATAGACGCGGTGGCAGCAGATCGACTTTGCCATGCGTGCGTCCAAATTCGGGAACTTGCAAAATGCCATCCGACAACCAGTCGTTCGACTTAAGCTGGCAGCTGCATTCCCAGTCATTTCGGGTACTCCGATATTGAGGTTAACAATACCACGTAGCAGAAAGTAGAATGAAGGTTTGTTTCTACATAATTTGCATGAATGCTGCTAGTTAGATCAACTGAACAGCTAGGAGAGCGGTTGGAAAACAGGTATAGCCAGGCCTCCTGTGTGCACTATACTGACTGCAAAGCGTTCCGTCGTAGTGCATTTTCTCGGTAACGACACCCTAATGTATTGCGACATTCACTCGCTCGAATTCCAAACGCAGATCCAATTCTGCCTGCGGGTGAAGTAGAGTGAAGTAAACCATTACTACTTTGACGTACTGTAATTTTTATTTTTTTGTCCTAACTCCTCCCTGTGATGAGTTTCTCCAAGATCGAACTCTCTCCTGTAATCTTGTACCTTTCTTTCTCTGTTCTCTTTCTCATTTTTTATTTTTTCTCGTACTTTTCCGTCTCTTTCTTTTCCCTTCGACCAGGAATTTCTAACTACAAGAAGCACATAATCACCGCTAGAACCTGTCTGCTACACGAAGCCTCTATCTCCCAGACGAGCAAGCTAAGCACCATCAAAGCAGCTCTGACATGGGCAAGCGGGATTTTCCTGACATGGTGAAATAATTCTTCTTCTTATTATTATTCACTCCACGCCTTCCCCAGCGTCGGGAATGTTGGCGGGGCCAGGAACATCATCGTCCAGGGGAGGATCCGTCCGGTTCACCATCCTCAGAAATGCCTCGATTTTTCTTGGTTCCCTCAGTATCGCTCCAATTTCAGGGTTGGAACCACACAGGTTACACCGAATATTCGCCCACCGAGGGCACAGACACAGGAAGTGCTTCACCGTTTCAATTTCTGGTTCGCCACAGGTTTGGCAGTAGGGGTCTTCAACTAGACCTGCCCGCAATAGTACTTCCCTCGGATTGGCTCCCATTGGTTGTTATTTGGGAAATCCCAATCTATTTTTTAGTGATCCAGAGGCTGTGAAACTATTACTATTTATTTTTTTACTGAACTGAGCATAGGCCAATCATCATCATCAATGTGCCAAAGAAATTCAGGGCAGACCAAAAGATTATTTCTAATGCATATAACACGTACAAATCTTACATCTTTCATTTGTCTTTCTAGAGCGTCATTTCTATCCTTCAGTCTACGAATTTCTTTCATCAACTCGTCCACAATTGAAGTCAACTGTAAAAAATGACGCATTGTTAGTCAAAGTAGAGAGCATACTCGACAGTGGGAACACGAAAGTGAAACCAATAAGTATTCAACATCTTCTAAAAATATATATACATAACACAGTCTCACCCTATCGACTCCTTCCTCGGCGCCGCCAACACGTCGCTTGAGTTGTAGCGCTTGCCAGATATCGGTGGTTGTCTTCTTAGCCTTCTCCTCCTCATCCGCATAGTAGCCGGACACGAAATCTTGCCCCGTAGGGAGAGAGTTGAGCACACCGATTTGACGTTCAACGATATTTACCCGATCCTGACCATATTAACAAAAAAGAGATGAATTCTCTTCTCAAAAGAAAGAAATAGAAATAGAAAACACAAGACTGCGATGATAATATTACCTAATCAAATCGAAAACAACGCATCATAGGTTTTAGTTGTGCGTGCGTGATTTGGGCTAATACAGGGAGAAAATTTGCTGCTATTGATTACATACATGGCGCCGGATATCACGTCTCAGCCTGGTACGTCCTATCTGATTGCTCTAGGCAAATCACTCATTATCACACATTCTCAGCACTTCTTCTGCACACAAAGTCTCTTCTCATCCGCTTGTCTTCACCCCTCAATTAAACCCTTTCGGGAGCGGCCCGTGCCCGTGTTAATCTTGCTGTTCCAAGTCGAGAGGATGTGTCAGCGAAAAAGAGAAAGGAGAAAGAAAGATAGAGAAAGAAACTCCAAACAATACAGCACAAAGCACTCAGAATCGCAACAGGATGCACACAAGTTGCAAACATCCAACATCTCCATGACAAATTTCAAATACTACCACTCGAACATAATCTAAAACAAACTCAAAGCATCACAAGCCAGACAATTGGCACAACACCCAACGCACCTACTATATCACCTCGCATAAGAACCAAAGCCAAAAAGACTCCAAAACAAACCATTTTCCACAATGACACATTACACCACAAACATAGATACCCCATCTAGCGAAACAACACACGAAACTATTGAGAAAAACATGAAAACCGTCCATACAAACATAGCAACACAACTATCGCATACAACGAACAGACAGCAAAACACTCAACCAATCCTATGTTCTTATCAACTAAACAGAACAATCTCTCCCACGCTTCATTCGCCGTACACTTTCACAACTCAGATGTAACAAATCCCCCTTCTTTTACGGTATCTTCACAAGATTAACCCCACAGTGCACATCTCGCCACTCTACCTACTCTGAAAAAACACATCCAAACAACACCCAACACCTCTTCTCGTGCAGTCACATTCACACAATCCTCACGCCCATGGAGCTCTGTACAGATATAGTCGGAGTTGTGGGGTTGCTTAAGCAGTGTGGGGGGGCAGGTTAGGCTGGCCCGAGGAGCTGGGTGGCGGACCCCCATAGCGTCTGGCTGTGGGTATGAGGTCGCCGAGCAATCTGATCAACCTCCGTGAAAACTGGGAAATCAATGACCTCAGCAACTTGGTAACCCACCCAGAGCAGGCGTCCGGCTTCTGAGAGGAATACAAGAAGCGGCATCCCAATGTATAGGTGTAGCTCCCCCTCCCCGATAGCACGACGACGACGACAACAAAAGGGCATATCCTTTGCAGCAGCGAAGAGTACCATCCACCAAAGAATTAGGGCCTCCCATCTCCCATGCTCATACAAAGGAGGTACCTATATGACGGTCAACGGCACGAGATCAATCTTTCCAGGAAAGAAACGGTCCTTCTGGCGCGGGGGGCACTGCCCCCTCCTCGCCGCTTACCGCCACCTTCTCGGTCCGTATTCCGACCAGATGTGCAAACACTACGAGTCGACTCCAGAAGACCAGATCCACTGGATCGAGGAAGGCCACATCACACTCCAGTTTAGACGCGATATCTTCGGCTACGACGCTCACCCACTCTCGGTCCTCGTCTCAAAATCGAAAGAGGTCCTGGCATACGCCCGGAGCACTCTAGCCCGTGAGCTCCGGTGACGCTTTTTCCGGCAATGAACAACAATAAAAATAGGGGAAAAGGATAGGAGAGCGAACAACAAACTAGAGAGATAGATAGATAGATAGAGAGGTAGAGGGAGAGAGAGAGAGAGAAAAGGGGAGGAAATAAAAAAAAAAGAAAGAACGAAATGGGAGAGTTAAAGGAAAACGAGAAGAGAGACAGAAGGAGGAAGAGAAACCGTAGGTGCCAGGGAACTCAGAACTTTACCTACCGGAGGACACCCTGCCAAGAAAAGGCCGCAGCATGGAGGCCCGTGGTCCTGCTCCAAACACGTTGTCCCACCTCAATTTTGACTAACCATTTAGTTCTTCCGACGAGCCCCATTGCATTCCAAAGGTCTGTGTAATCCTACAACTAGTTAGTTTATCATGACCCCATCGAAGTTTGTCTGCCAGCCAGTAAAGTTGCACAAATATGCAAGCCAAATGACAGTAAGTCTAGAGTATTAGACAAACACGGAGAGAGAGAGAGAATGATAAGAATTAATATCGCCGTTGACCTAGTTTTCAGAAGTCGAGAACTCGGATAATTAATGTGCCATTGGAGAGCTTCAACAATGTAATATGCGTACCTCTATTGTCAAATGGATTTGTGGGACCAAACCATGCGGATCACTTTACACTCACGCCAGACACAGCGTTCGCACACATTACGGAGAAGGTAAAGCAGTCTAAGCACTCATTATTATAGATGACTGTGATAACTATAAGCGACCACGATCAATAGGAATGTCTTCATGACTGCATATCAGCAGCAATAAACCAAGCAAAGTAGTAAAAAGACACATTTTTTATTGGGGGTGATAAAATGCTCTATGTGTCTTACGAGGTTAGATGATGCGCAGTTTACAAAAAACGCAGACAATAACTACCCGTGGAAAATTCGAGGTGTTTGTTCACAGGATATGAACAACAAAAAAGAGGATGCATTTGTAAAGTTACTTTTATTAGTAATATGTTTATAACCAACTTTGGTCGTCATCAGGCAACATTAGAGATAAAACAGGGCAATCAAAGTTTCTCCAAGAACAATACATTACTCCACGAGTAGTCAGCGACTGATTTGTGCCCGTAACAAAGTAAAGTGCAAAGTACTTTTCTGAACGTCCAACTATTTTGTATACATTGAGAAATACATTTAATAAGATATAATAATACTATATTTCGCTCATACTATAATCAAATATGAATCAACTGTGCATTTATAAATACGTCATAATAAAAAATAGATTTAAAATATAAGTAAGTATGCAGAAACATTTTTCTGGACAATTTCACTTTTCTGTTCACAACACAGGACAAGAATGTGTGGCAAAGACAGGGAAAAGAGTCAGAATGACGGCCCAGAAATATGACGGAAAAAACAATAAATGCTACTAGAAGGTCATAATTACTTTTGAAAATTACTATTTTACTAAATAATGCTGAGACTTACCACCAGCTGATGATAAGGAACGGTAAGTCGTGGTGTGACATCACCGGGGATGGTAGTCGTGGTATCGCCAGTACTACTGCTTGATTCCTCCTTCTCTTCACCAAAACGAACCACCGTCGCCTCCTTCGCTTTGGCCTTCTCTGGACTTTCGCCCACCTCGGCCAAAGCATCGCCCATGTTCAGACGGAGCAACAGGGCGTGCAGCATTGTATGGAGCATGTTGAAGTTGACAGCACCGACCTTTAAGTTGTTAAATTTAAGGATCTGTATAAAGCTACTTTTTACAAAGTATTTATCATTCCCTTACCTCTGGAGTACCCAAGGCTAAGTCAACCATTTGTGCCAACTGCATTGGCGGCGGTTTTTCAGTTATAGTGCTCATCTCGAAAGCTAATTGAAAATGAAATAAATAACGAGCGAATCTTAATTATGATACTATTATCATCAGTTTATCATCCCATTGACTAAATTTTGTGATACTGTTTCTTTTATCATAAAAAATATTTTTTTACTAAAATAATCATGTGCGGGAACTGCATTGGATGTGGTTATGTAGCCTCTAATTGACCTCTAGGTATTCTTGATCGAGGCACTACATTTCAGTTTAAAGATGATTATCGAAAGTGTTTGTGAATATTTATAGAATTGTAGAATCGATCATTAATGCTATGATTGGCTATATATGTAGAGAGAATATTAGATGTGTAGGAGCATTTTTAAACAGGTTGAGTTTGTAGAGAAGTGTGAAACTGTTTCCATAACAATGGAAGAAAAATTGTTAAATGTAGTTTGAAAAGGCAAAAAAGAGAAAATAAGCAGAACACAAAACATAAAAATATATAACTAAAATGACAAAATTGATAAATAGATCTAAAAGCCTAATAAGTTAGTAAAACACAAACTATCAATAAAAATTTGGATTTCCTTGATGCATAAATACTGAATAAAAGTAAAATATTATCATGAGTGATGAAATAGTGATTCTTGCAAAACTATAAATTTTATTGATTAAAGTATATAAGATTGCATGGTAAATAAAAATACTTTTAAAAATTTAATATCTAATGCTATATAAAATAGTTATTCACGAAATATACAAGATTTATAATATTAATTATACCTTTTGATAACATATACCTTAATTGTGTATAGAAAAATAGCAGCATTTATATAAAAAATAAAGAATTTATTATATGTTTACATAAAAAATGAGTCATGAAAATAGATTAATTAGCAGTTTTATTAATTTTATAGTAAATTATATGTTATGTTGCTCATCCGAAAACAGTATGAAATTTGATCCATTTTGAAGTTATTTACTAAATATTTTGATACATAGAAAAAATGGATAATTATAACTGGGTCACCAAGTGCTGAAATTTTAAGGTCGATGATGCCATAGAAAGAGAAAGACCACATACGACTTGGAGGCAAGTTATTCAGGGAGATTTGCAATAGCTGAGCTTATAAAAAGATCTTGCACAAGACCTCAATGCTTGGAGAAGAGCCACCAAGAATCCCCTGTGCAACCCATGCTACCATGGAAAAAGGACATAAAATGAAGATGATGATGGTGAAAAAATCAAAGTCTACTTTAGATAAGCTGCATTCATTGGAGGCAGATTTTATAGCAATGGACAGCCTATCAGCAAGTTTCATATTTATAGAACTTTAAGCTATAGAGAGATTTTAAGATTAAGACTACTACAACTGTTTAACTTGGCATTGAGATAGTTTAACTTTGCATTCAGATTATTTAACATTGCATTCAGATTACTAATATACACTTGTAGTCTTAACCAATAGGCAGACTTTGGTTATTTTAATTGGAGGGGAAAAACTTGATAATTTTTTGATGGACCAATCACATCGATTTCTTTGACTTATTTAGCAATTTTATGCAAACTTAGCAATTTAGCAAATTGGGTAAGTACCTGACCCCTTTCCAGGAAAGTCCACTAATGGCCCTAGCTTTTATCAATTAGAAGGTTTTGTTTCAAATTTGTAATTCAATAAGCAGTAATTACACAAGTTTACAACAAAAAAATTCCTGAGGAAGGCATGTGATTAGATGTTTTTGACTAATTTTTATATGCTGAATTCAAATTTGAAAACCATTTTCTCTATCACCTCGAGTTTTCTTTCTTTTACATACTACATTATTTCACACAATAGTAACCACTACAGAAAAACAGAACTCTAATGAATCTATATAGATATTATTTTATTAGAGTTCATAACTACTGTATGTATACAGTACATAATAATACAGAACATATACAGAACAATATTATTTTATAAGAGTTAATAACCATATACGCAGTACAGAACAAACACAGTACAGAAAGTCAGGCACTCAGAAGTGAGTTTTCTTGGATGATCTAGCATGCTTCACATCTGGCATGCCACGCAGAAGCATCCAACAGTAATCTCCCATCATGCTAGGGTTCCACTTGCCTTGGTAGTTCTTCTCCATCTGCATGATATCCTGGTGGAACCTTTCTCCGTGTTCATCGCTCAATGATTCGAAATTCGGGGGGGGGGAAGTTGAGGTGAGAGTGGAGAACATGAATCTTCAGAGACATTCAGCACCCCATATCTGCATAAGCCTGCCACAATTTCTCAATGCACTCTTGGTAATTGTTTGCTTGTGTGTTACCAAGGAAACCATGACAGATTGACTTAAATGCTGTCCATGCTGTTAGCTCCTTCACAGCAAGATTCTCCTTGAATGTTGTATCCTTTAAAACTTTCTGGATCTGAGGTCCAATGAAGATTCCCTCTTTCAGCTTAGCAGAACTGAGATTTGAGAACAAAATTTTCAGGTGTTGAAAGGCAGCTCTGTCCTTGTCTAAGGCCTTTACAAAATTCTTCATTAAACTGAGCTTGATATGAAGAAGAGGAAGAAATACATTATTTATATCCACCAAAAGATTTTCCTGGACACTGTGCTCCCTAGGGGTGAAAGTGCTCCTTGAACCCCAGTCCTTCTGAGCATACTGTTTGGATAAAGCCCAGCTATCCCAGAGACAGAGGAAGCAGCAGTATTTTGTAAAACCTGCTTGCATACCCATAATGAGACCAATAACCTTAAGGTCTCCACAGATACTCCACTGATATTGATTGTACTTGACTGCATCTAGGAGCTCCATATTGTCATACAATTCCTTCAAATATACCGAGTGGCTAATAGGAATACTTGGGTACTTATTCCCATTGTGCAAGAGTACTACCTTTAAACTTCGGTTGGAGGAATCTATGAAAAGATGCCACTCAGAGGGATCATGTTGAAATTTGAGTAAAGTGAACAGATACGAGATATTAGTGCAGTAACACAACTTGTTTTCCATGTCGAAGAATGAGGCAAGCTTATTGTTCCGTGTTCTAAAACTGCAGACTTTAACATCTGTCTCAACTAGGTTCTATTGCTTTAGCCAGGATGCCAGGAGCTGTTGCTTTGATAAGTACAAATCGAGTGAGAGATCATTTAAATCTTTTTTGGTGATCAAATGGGGTTCACTTCCACTTTCTCTTGAATAAACAGAGGTGCTATCCTCAGCAGAATCTGCATTTGAATCCTCTTCTCCATCTGATGAGGGAATAAGATCCTTATCTGCTAGGGCTGCAGGAATAGGGAGATCTTCTGAGTGGGGAACAGGTCTCATGGCTGAGGGAAGATTAGGATAATTTATTCTTCTCTTAGAAGATACAGTGAAACCAGTAATATTTGTTAGACAAAAATAGCAATCATCTATATAGTTTCGTGGTTCCCAGATCATTGGAATAGTGAAGTTGAAGGTTTTTTTCTTGCTATTAAACAATGCTGTTAGACCATTATAGCAAGGTTTACAATAGTTGTGTGGTACCCAGACTTTGTCTTGATCTCCAATTTTATAGTTAAAATAATGAAAATACATAGTCACACAGGAGTGGAGTTGTTTGATTCTGTGCAGCAGTTGTGAAATTCCCGCATATGTAACAAAATGAATCAGCTTTAGTTGTGAAATTCCCGCATATATAACAAAATGAATCAGCTTTGTTAACACATTTTCAGTGTGTTGATGTACTTGCAGCCATAGCATACATGTAGTAGCCAGTTGCACTGAATTCAAATGAATAACTAATATCATAGTTCTTGTAGTTAAAGCTCATATAAGCTGAGAATCAGCTTAAATAAATAAAGTAAAGTTTGTTGTATGCAGTAAATAGCCTGTCCTTGATATATAATATTCTGCTCAATGACTTGTAGTTATAATTACAGCCAATGAAGTTATAACTATGTCTGTATGCAAAAGGAATGTATATAATAAGTAAGCATATTAGAGTCAACGAGATATCGAGAAAAATTGATGTGATAAACTGATATATTGTAAGCGAGCACCTTTACGTTTTGCTATCATATATATATATAAGTATGTATACCGACCAGCTTTATGGCTCCAGTCTTATGCTTTATTTGTTAAGTATCAATCACATAATGTATACTTATATTTTATTTGCAACTGTTGCAGATTTAGGCCTAGGGAACCAAGACTAAGTAATGTAGTTTATATGAATTATATTAAAATATTTGAGTTAGACTATATGATTTTAGCCTAATTGTATTGTATAAACCAAAAGCATGATATTCATATATCTTAAAAACTAGAGGTGATGAGTAAAAATGTATATCATATCTGAAATTAACACTTCCAAAATTAGGTTATATCACCT
>JAUYWV010139646.1:0-10647 GCA_032274565.1 Nematoplana nigrocapitula | reverse complement strand
TTGAATGAAGAACTCGATGCAGTGTGTCAATTTGGTCATAATTATGAAACTTCAGGTACACAAACTATAATCTTGGAGGAAGAAAGGGATCTCGAAATACCAGAAACTATTTTCGAAGTGAAAGCTAAGCAGGTAGAAAAGGAAAAACCCAGACATATGTTTGTGGACCAGGATTCGCAGGTATGGATTGAAGAAACACAGATGGTGGATGAATTTGTCGAGAATGACATGGATGTTGAACATACTGAAATGGAAGCTCCAGCGTTTTCAGTGCTTCCCGTTGAAAAAGCTAAAGTGGATAGCCCAAAGAAGAAGGGCAAGAAAGTGCAAGTTGGGTTTCCTAAATTGAATGAAGAACTCGATGCAGTGTGTCAATTTGGTCATAATTATGAAACTTCAGGTACACAAACTATAATCTTGGACGAAGAAATGGATATCGAAATACCAGAAACTATTTTCGAAGTGAAAGCTAAGCAGGTAGAAAAGGAAAAACCCAGACATATTCTTGTGGACCAGGAGTCGCAGGTATGGATTTGGATTAAAGAACCACAGATGGTGGATGAATTTGTCGAGAATGACGAACATACTGAAATGGAAGCTCCAGCGTTTTCAGTGCTTCCCGTTGGAAAAGCTAACGTGGATAGCCCAAAGAAGAAAGGTAAAAAGTTGCAAGTTGGGTTTCCTAAATTGAATGAAGAACTTGATGCCGCGTGTCAATTTGGCCAGAATCATGAAACATCTGCAACGCAAACTATTAGCTTGGAGAAGGAAGACCTTGAAATACCAGAGACTATTTTGGAAGTGAAAGCTAAAAAGGTAGAAAAAGAAAAGCCCAGACATGTCCTTATGGACCAAGAGGCACAGGTATGGATTGAAGAACTACATATGGTGGATGAATTTGTCGAGAATGATATTGAGATTGAATATACTGAAACGGACGCTCCAGTGTTCTCAGTGCTTCCGGTTGAACAGACTAAAGAAGATAGCCCGAGGAAGAAGGGTAAGAAGGTGCAGGTTGGATTTCCTAGACTGAATGGAGAATATAATGTCTCGTGTCAGTTCGGTCATATTTTGGAAAATCTTGGAACTCAAACGACGTCTGTGCAAAAGGAAGAACAAGTTGAAATACCAGAAATGTTTTTCGAAGTGAAAGCTAAAAAGGTAGAAAAAGAAAAGCACAGTCATGTTCTTATCGACGAAGAGTCACAGTCATGGGTACAAGAACCTGAAATAGTTGATGAATTTAACGAAGGTGGCGACGAAGTTCAGCATGTTGGAGAAGACATTCCGGTAATTTCCGTTTTAACGAAGCAAAAAGGTAAAAAGGTTCAAGTTTGTTTACAGAAAGAAGAATTTGATGCTGCTTGCCAATTTGGACATATCTGTTATGATTCACAAACACAAACGACATCCTTACGCGAGGAAGAAGATCTTGAAATACCAGAAATGATTTTCGAAGTGAAAGCTAAACGAGTTCAAAAGGAAAAGCACAGTCATATTCTTATCGACGAAGAGTCACAGGCATGGGCACAAGAACCTGAAATGATTGATGAATTTAACGAAGGTGGCGACGAAGTTCAGCATGTGGGAGAGGAACAACCACTTGAAACAATTAAGGACCATATACCGAAAAAGAAAGGCAAAAAGGTGCAGGTAGGTTTTCCAAAATTAAACGAAGAATTCGATGTCGCCTGCCAGTTTGATCACGTTCAAGAAAGTTTTGGAACACAAACTGTTTCCGCGCATGAAGATGACATTGACACTGCAGAAATTATTGGAGAAGTAAAAGCAAAACAAGTGAAACAGGAAAAGCAGCACCATAGTCTTATTGATGAAGAATCGCAGGTATGGCTAGATGACATGGAAACGCAGTTTGTCAAAAAGAGGGGTAAAAAGGTTCAAGTGGGTTTCCCTAAACTCAATGCAGAATATAATGTTGGCTGTCAATTTTATAGCGTGAAAGAAGATCTTGAAAATCAAACAAAAATGTCTACAGGGGAGATATTTCTCGAAAGTAAGGATTCTGTTGTTTCAGAATTTGTCGATCCTGTCAGAGCGCAGAAGATAGAAGTTCAACCTCGGAGAACGCTTATTGACCAAGAGTCGCAGTCATGGGTGAAGAAACCAGACTTAGTTGATGAATTTACTGAATCTGCCATTGTAGATGAAACGTCAGTGTTTTCCGTTCTGCCGATACAAACGGCTACCACGGATGATATTCCAAAGAAGAAATCGAAAAAGATGCAAATTGGATATCCTAAATTAAATGAAGAATTTAATGTTGCGTGCCAGTTTGGACTGGTCAGATCGGAGGCAGAAACTCAGACGGATGTAATTGTGCAGGCCAAGTTTGATGATATTTCCGAAATGACCACCGTTGTAGTGGAAGAGCGAACGGTTGAAACGCATCCCGTACAGAGAAAACGTATACAAGTGTGCCCCGATGTCATGGAGGCAGCGTGTGCAGCGATAACCGTCCTCGTTGATGAGGAATGCGACTTTTCTGGGACAGAATTAAAAGAAGGTGGTTTCATGGAAGATTCTGTCATGCGTGTAAAATCCCAAAGTGTAGCGAAGGGACGTGAGAGGGGCGTCGAGTTGGTTTGTGAAGCGGTACAACACAACGTATCTCAGACGGATGTAATTGTGCAGGTCAAGTTTGATGATATATTCGAGATGACCACCGTTGTAGTGGAAGAGCGAACGGTTGAAACGCATCCCGTACAAAGAAAACGTATTCAAGTGTGCCCCGATGTCATGGAGGCAGCTTGTGCAGCGATAACCGTCCTCGTTGAAGAGGAATGCGACTTTTCCGGGACAGAATTAGATGAAGAAGGTGGTTTTATGGAAGATTCTGTCACGCTTGTAAAATCTCGAAGTGTAGCAAAGGGACGCCAGACGGGCGGTGTGATGGTTTGCGAAGCGGTACAACATGACGTAGCTCAGACCGATGAAATGGTGCAGACCAAGTTTGATGATATTTCACAATTGGGTGTTGTTGTGAAAGAACCTGTCACAGCTGACGCAACAACAGAAATGCGAGTGGAATACGGCGAATGGGACGACAGCCATGCGTCGCGACGGAGGAAGAATAAAAAGATGCAGATAAATCCGGAATCTTGGGATGTTGGTATGATGATCAACCTACCAAGTCAGCTCATTGAAACAACGGAGACATCTGTTGGCAGTGACGCGGAGTTCCCAAATCGATTTGATTTGGTGGATTCCGAATGCGAGACCCTGGTTAAAACAAAGGGAAGAAAAGTACAGGCTGCTCTGCCACATGAGGCGACTAAGGTTGCAAACAAAATCACGCAGACACAGAGGGACACACTGGACGTCTATATTGAGGGCGAGGAAACGGACAGAGAAACGGTTGTGATCACGCCGATGACAACTACCACCGATGTGAAAACAGTTCCTATAGAGCAACGGACGATTTATACTCAAACGAGGGCAACAACGAAAACTGAATACATTGAAGGCAATCAGGTTCAGAATGCGGTAGACGTGAGTTGCCAGTTCAGAATAGTTCTAACTGATTCAGAATGTGACACTGGTCTTGTAGAGGAGGAAACCGTTAAAATTGAAGAAACAGTGGTGGTCAAATCGGAGCCCGGCGCAGACAGCTTGCCGAGAAATATTACATCAACTGAAGCTCAATATGATTTATTGAGGTATGACCAGAGCAGTCAGAGTGAAGACCTTCCAGAAAAAGAAGTCCGAACTATAGGGGAGAAAGTACAGGTTGAAACTGAACGTGAAGAATTTATTGAAGAAATCCAAACAATTGATGTGGAACGTTCTCTGAGAGCCGTGCGAAGAGAAGAGACATTGATTGAAACTGCATGCCAGTATGACACAGATGCTCAAGAGGAAGATAGTCAAACGGTCTGGAAGAGCAAAAGCAAAAAGCTTCAAGTGTCTTTGCAGATGGCAGAAACTGATATTGCCGAATGCCAGGTGTACGCTTTAACAACTGACACGGCGTCACACGGTGAAACTGAGCGTGAAGTTGAATTTATTGAAGAAATCCGAACAGTCAAAGTAGAAAGTAAACCGAAAAGGGATGAGACTGAATGGGTGGCAGCAGAGTCACAGTATGAATTGCTGATTGAACAGATTGCAAATTCCGATTCCATAGTGGATACTGAGACCCAGACAAAACCGTTGAAAACGAAAAATAAGAAATTTCAAGTTGAAGCTCTCAGGTCATCAGTTCTAATCGATTGCTCTTCGACAGCGCAAGCCGAGCAAGTCGAGCGCAAGAACAAAGAAATACAAATAATGAATACCGTTCAGGCGTCTGTTCTGACAGACGAAGAATCCCAATTGATTATTCCTGTAAGCACTGTCGAGTGTCAGTTCAGTCCTCTGCTCAGAACTGTCAAAGCACAAACCGGGACATTACCCCCCAAGGAGAACAAGGAAACCAATACAGACAACGAAGAATTGATCGTAGTTCAGGAGCGCGTTCCTCAATTCAAAGAACCCGAACGCCTCTCGAAATTCAATGTCTATTGTCAAACTGCGCAGGTGTTGCTGTCGGATGAAGGCGTTCAGCTGATTGTTCGCCAGTTGACAGCTGCTACTCAGAGCGACGAGTACTCACTGGACCGGGTGGATTTCCCCGAACCGCTAATACCCGAAGTTGATACCAGAGACTCTGCCTGTCAAGTGATTTGCCAGATCGACTGCAAACCGCGACAAACACAGACCTCAGCTGTGGTCACTCGGGATAGATTGTGTCAGATACAGCCCAAAGAATGCGCTCACGCATTTTCCCAAAGTATTCAGAAAGCGGTTGATGGGCAGTGTCAGACACGCCGGCTTCGCCTGACCAGTGAAGAAGTCGACTTCAAGCTATCGACAAACAGCTTTGGCCAGCAGATGGAGCAACCGGTACCCGCTACTCTTCTCACCTCAGTGACCAAACAGAAGAAGGTGATGTTCGATGTGTACAGTCAAACTAAGAAATCGGAATATTTGGAATCGTTTTCGGCAAGTTCTCACTCAATTGAAGACAAACAGACAGAGATTAGTTGCTTTTTGGTAAACAGAGAGGCGCAGTTCGCTGCTAAAGAAGTGACGAAAAAACAGACGCTTGACAAAGCAACCGATGCCGATGAAGAATTGCTGATTGAATTCAAACGAAAACAACGAGGCAATACAGTGGATGTCGAGTGCCAGTATTTTGCCGACGTGGACGATGATGAGGTGGTTGTACGTAAGTCATTTGCAGTGAAGGCAGAACAGTTTAGTAAACCATCGGATTCCATTTTGGAAGATGATCACACACAAACATCAGTCTGTCTTGTCTTCGACACGGCATCGGAACGCGAGCATTTCACCGTAGATCATTATGCTCAAGTGATATCTGCGCAAATGTACGAAGCATTCACACAGACCAGAGTTGATCTCATCAGCGAATCGGTGCAGGTAGATGTGATTATTGATGAACCAAGACCAAAAGTTAATCTGAAGGATGCAGCCACGATCACGCCGAACTTGGCAATAGTGGATGATCTCTCTCAAATGCAAGTGTCATTTTTCAATCAGGAAAATCAATATTGTACGGTGCCCGTTGTGGATGACCGAAGTGAAAATGTACTGAGAACAAATACAAAAAGCACTCAGTGGGAAGGCGATGAGATTGGACCTTTAGGAGAGGAAGTTAGTCTAACTTTTGTGCGGAAAGATTTTGCAATGCCTTCCAATAAGACGCAAAAGCAGGATCGTTCAACGGAAACCAAATCTAGTGTGTACGACAAAGATCACTATTTCGAAGCGCTACAAAAAGAAGAAGCTTGCCAGATGGAAGCGATATCGAAAGACGTTTGTCTGCAACACCTCAGTCAAATTTCGCAAAACACCAGGTTAACGCAAACAATCAACATTGCATTATGTGACGCCAGTTCAGGTGTTTCTCAGGTGGCAGCTATGACTGACTCGGCATCAATGACCGAACGGTTGCACAGAAAAAATAAACGTATACAGAAGGGCTGTTCCTCACTTTCGGAAATGCAAGACTTTGATTGTCAGTGTAACATCCCAACAGATTCCAGTTTGCAGGCTTCTTTAGCTGATAATTTCGTTTTCGTTCTTGATGATCTTTCGACTACCACAGTTTCTACCCAGGCAGTTATCCAGGACGCCTATGTGCAGGAGGATTCTTCATATCTGGAAACAAAGTCTCAAGAGAAACAAATACAAACCATTTTCGGGCAGAACGCCGACGCCCAGACAAATACAACTGATGAATTCTTTATAGAAATAGAAGAGACAATTACTTTGAAGAAAGCGAAGGAAGAACAATCGAAACCGAAGATCAAATACGAAGAAATGGCAATTCAGACGGAGGCATATCGGTTGCCAGAAGAAAGTAATCAATACGAAGCGGAAATGATGGTGCAGTCTTTGCAAACAGAATGGTACCGAGTGGATGTCGGTGCACAGTTTGTAGAAAAGCGTCCAAAACTAGAGGAGAAGGGATCGTCATTCTATTTGGAAACATCAACATCAGCTGCTCAAATGCATGTCCAATCGAAAGAAATAAACGTACAAACGACGAGTACTTTGGCGGAAGACCTTTCCTTCCATGAATGGAAAATCAATGAAGAGGAAGTTCAGTACTCCGAGAAAATTGAACGCAGTGACGTCGCCTTACAATCAGAAAGCTTCTCTTGGGATGCAGAAACCAATACAACGGATGAATTCTTTATAGAAATGGAAGAGACAATTACTTTGAAGAAAGCGAAGGAAGAGCAATCGAGACCCAAGATCAAATATGAAGAGATGGCCATTCAGACGGAGACATGTCATATGCTTGAACGTGCTGTTGAATTTGAAGCAGTGGTCTCTGTGGAGTCTTCTCAAACATCAGTATTCCTTGGCAACATGTCTGTCCAAACCTCTCCTATTTCGTACTCAGTTGAGGAATCGAAATGGTCATGTGCCTCTCGCGATCAACATACATCGTATCAGTTTGAAGTTACGCAGCAGGAGTCATCGACGCAAACGTGTGAATTTGAAACTGATATCAGTTCACAGACAGAGCCTATTTCTTTGTCGATAGATCATTCTTCCTTCACAGTAGCTACGCGCACTACAGATATTCAGGAAAAATTAGAAATGACTGACCAAATTACTTCGGTCACTGCCGATTCTCATTCAACCGATATGCAGACATCAACTGATTATAAGATGCTGGAGAGGGGTTCTGGCACAGTTTTCAGAACTGTAGACGCATTTTCTGTGAATCAGATTGATCTGAGGATGTCGGAAATTCAAACTATGCAAATATGCATTCATTCGAACAGCGAGAGCGTTGCTTGTGTGAGTAATACAGAAACAAATACCGATTTCGGTGAAGAGGAAATTCTCACAGCCAAGGATATTAAAAAGGAAGAGTCCGCTACTCCTGTAGCCACTGAATTCAGCAGTGCTCGATCGGATGTTCAGGTTGACAACAAAAAGATACAGGCTTACGCTATCCACCTGGACGCTTCCACCCAAGATATGGTTCCCAAATCCGACGCCTTCGTTCAGCTGACTTCGGGTGGTCAGGTAGACTTTTCTCTGCAAGCCGCCATGGAGGCGAAAACCTTCTCAAAGGCAATTCAGATCAGCATCGACACGTCAACTAAAGCGCTCCAGTCGGACAGAAGCGACCCGATCGAAATCGGCAGTCAGGTACATGTGGTCACCAGTGAGAGATCCGTGTCTGCAGTGAGTGAGATGTATACCTCAGACCAGACTACTCAGACCCCCGTAGTGGTCACCTATGACGGTTGTGTGCAAATGAAAGTTCCAGCGAGTAGTGAGAGCACTCAGCATTCGGCCCCATCTTCTCCCAAGTCGCCCCGTTCACCGCGCCCGTCGGCGTTGGACTATGTCGATGCGGCCATTCAATGTCAGGCGACCCTTTTGCGTCCGAGGATTCATATGAAAAACAAACGCGTGCAGAAGGGCAGCTCGAAACTGTTTGGAGACGGCCCGACGGACGGTGGCGCACACACATTCAGGTCTGTCTCCAGCCAGGACAGTGTACGTACATTCGACTCGAACAACGAGTGGGAAAGTTTCGTCCCGAGAACGGCAGCCTCGTTGGAAAATTTGGCACCAATTGGCAAATCGGATCGGGTCAGTCAAATCTGCCAGACAACTCCGGAGGTGGCGGACAAAGCAATTCAGGAAAATATGCCCTTCGATGAGAGCGTCTTTTCCACGCGCCAAGTAACACGCTCGATCACCAGTGTGCGCGAAATAGTCCCTCTGACTCCTCCTTCCCAGCTGGAGGCCGACAGCTATGAAAAGATGCCTACCGGTCCGTACAGCGCCCAGGAGGTCCAGACGCCATACCTGATGAATGACATTAAACTGGAGAGTTGGACCGGGGAAGAGACGAAAAATTCCAGCTGTCAGACGCATCGAGATGCGGAAATGGACGAGGCGACAATGTCGGAGTTGTACAAAAAACTACTCCAATGCAAACACGTGCAAGAAAATGCCGTCCAAGTGGACAACATCCACGCGCTGTTCGAACTAGTGCTGTCTACTTGGGGTGTAGACTATCTGCGGTCTCATATACGGTATCTGATCCGGACTTTGGATGACGGCACTCAGACTAGTGTGCGCGGGTTTGCAGACACCAAAACCCAGTATTCACATATGTTGCGCAGCCACGGCTCGCAAACACCCGGTTTGTCCAGCCCGGGCTCTGTGTCGCCCATTGGTGTAGATTTCCCAGACCACGACCGCCCAGCTTCTCTATCACCGGTTCCGGCACCTCCCTCGCCTTATTATCACCTCCAGCAGCATGCTATGAGGACTCGACGTCCGCACAAAAATAAACGAATTCAGCGTGGCGTCAGCGCGTTCAGTTATCGATCGATTGGTACAGATCCAATAGTATTCCCAACATCCCCGCCGCTGAGTCCACACGAAGTGGAAGTGACCTACACAGAGACTGTGCGCGAAGAATCGCAAATCACCCGAAGGGCAGCCAGCGGATCGGTGGTCGAAAGTGAGCTGACTACGACGACCACACCACATCTGTCCCCCCTAAGTGCCGGCGGAGATGTCTACGATGTCGAACAACATGTCGATGTGGTCTCTGAAGTGTTCCCCAGTGAACTGAGCACGGGGACCGCCACGAGTGTACCAGTGTGCCACTTTCTCACCCAGACCACCCAAACAGGGCCGTACGGACCGGTAGTGTACCTACCGGAAACGTTCACGTCCTACAAATTGGGGACTACCTCCAGAACATCTTTCAGCAGCACCGATCAGCAGCTGGTGTCCCTTCTGGTTGTTCTAAAAGGTATTCGTCTGCGAGAACTCAGTCTGGAATCGGTGGAGGATGTCAACACGCGCTCCCAGATCGCTCCCGAAGATGCCATCTTCTCGGGCATTCTGCGCACCGTTTTCACCAACACCGCGTCGGGGACGTATGTACCCCTCGAAGAAGCCATTGGTAGCGGAATGGTAGTGCTGGGCCAAACAGACAGTATAGTCCAATGGTCGCCGGCACAGGAGGAAACGAGATATTCGGTGAATGGAGTGGTAGATCCGGAGGTGAAAGGTGGTAGAGCCATGGTAGATTTGCAGCAGGCCTTGGACAGGCGCCTGCTAGATTTGGAGAGTGGTGTGTACATTGACTGCAACACCGGAGAGACCACTCCTATCGGTGAGGCCATAGAAAAACGCCTGATTCAGGTGGCCACACTTTGAACTACAGTGCTTTTTATAGTTACATATATTTAACTCCTGTAAACGTACTAATTTCATCATATATGATCCAGAAACATGATCTGAACGACCACGCGTAGATATTACGTGAGCTGTTGTATTGTGTAACCACATACACACATACCATACCCCTGTACGTCTCTACATATAGTATATTCGCGTATTATGTAAGTAACTTTACTTTTATTAATATTCTACTTAACTTATCACATAACATTTTCAGTATATTCCAGTATGTTCCAGGGTAGTCGCAGCAACTATGTAACCCTGAATCAAAGTATTACATATTTAACAATTCTTTATCAAGACGTGTATTGTTATTATGGAATTCAGATTTCATTATACTGTAAAACAATAAATACATGTACTTTATTATATCAACTGAAAAGGCGAAGACTTCAACCAGGGACAGCTTAACGTAGTCCTCAACTTAAACTATATGAGTATTCTTCGAGCATTCATAAGTATGATCAACAATCGAAAAAAAATTTATATATAGCCCGGAAACAGCAAGGTGAACTCAAAATATCGAACAGCTATTTTAAATGTGCTACGGTGAACCGCAGCAGGTAATTACCAGTTAAACCCAACCGCAATGGCGTCAGTATACCATAAGATATATGCAATCGGGAAGCTCTGGGGGCCTGTTTCATAAAACTGACAATTGTGACAAGTGTAGCCAAATTGCGTTTCACAGGCGACAATAGTAGTATAGTACACTTACGCTCTGTATCACCAGCCATGCGTGACGAAGCCACCCCCCACCCCCCTACTGACATTAAGACATTAAGAACATTAACACTTCTAGTCAACTAAATTTTCGAACTGATATATATAACCCTCACGACACGCTTGCCCCACTCGCTCTACTGAGCACGCTCTCGCCAAGTTTCATAA
>JAUYWV010139635.1:0-10647 GCA_032274565.1 Nematoplana nigrocapitula | reverse complement strand
AGTCATGCTCCAAAGCGTGGGTGAGATATACTACTGACCTCTATATCAAAAGTTGTTCTTCATGGCTTGAAAACTTGCCTTTTGAAGCTATAGACAAACATAAGCATTTGTGACCCCTGCATCACTGAGCATATTATTGGTATATAAAACCAGTACGGCTTCGACCATGTGCAAAAACTATTTAAGTGAGGTAGCAAAACACACCAAAAGCGATGATTATGTGGAAAAAGAAAACATTTCTTTTTAAATATTGGTAGAAAAATACAAAGTGGTCCAAAAGTAATGTCCGATTTCTTAAAAAAAACAAGTACGGTATTTTACTTCAATTATACAATTCAAAACACAATAATACACATAACAGATTATATTAATTGTTTATAAAAGGTCCATTTCAAGTCAGCAAAATATTCATCGCCACACACTTTCCTGCCAATTTTCTACTTCAATACATTCAGCTATCCTTGAGATCGTGATTGTTTCGCGATGTCTGGTTTCTCAATACACTATATGCTCTCTGAAAGCTGAGATGAGATTCTGGGTAATCAACGGACCTTGGTGTCCAGTCTGAAAGTGCAAGCACTATAGGTCGGTGCTCTATATTGACATTAGTGTCAAAAATGTTTTTTCCATTACTACACACCTAGTACGAATGATTTAAGATATATGCAGACGCTAGGACTGATGTCAATAAAAGTCAGCATCGTTGGAGATCATGAAGCAAACAGGGAATGCACGATTTGTACATTTCTGATACCAACGGCTTCACGAAATGTATGAAAAATCGCCTTGACCTTACGACCTAACAGTGCTGGATAATGACAATACCGGTACGTCAACTAGTCTTAGCATCATTTCCTCTACATATATGGGTTCAAATAATACTTAAACAGCTGCAATGCTTTGCTGTTTGTTCAGGCGGTGTGCGGCTGTTCAATAATCTTATAAATTTTGAAATCCATCTAAACCAATCAGAGACCGACCTTGAAATAGCATAATGATGGCATGATTATGTCCTGATGCTTTGGATGACACACGATCTACAAATGTCTACAGTATATATATATACAATATATAAATAAATTCTCTGACCTGAATTACTAATAAAACGGACATTTCTTTTTGGACCATAAACTGAGAGATACAACTAGGAGATCGAAGGCGTCAAAAAGTATCACTACTACTCAATCGTTTGCGTACAACAAAGCTCCATGTCAACGTCCTCATGGGGATGATATCATTGACAACGAATTTCTCTGCCGGTGGAGGAACACACGGACTTGGCGAAGTTATTTCATTCTGCAATAAAGAGGGAAACAACTTGAATATTCGGAAGTAATTTAGCACATTACAAATTGGAATAGATAGGATGGGGGTGTTACTTTTCCCAAAAATAATTCGCGTGCATAATCACACAACATTTACGTATAGAAGTATTGTGCAGAAGTTAAGCGAAAATGTTGTTACTCGTGTAAATTCTTGAAACTTGGATCTCATCTTAGGGGTATCCTTTAAAAGGTAAAACGTGCGTGAAAACGAAGATTCCAGCCTGCTATCTGCTGGACTCAGCCCCCTCACGTAGGGAAAAGGCATTTGTTACTAAGAGATTGCTTAAGTTCTTACAAGCATACACCATATCACATCGTCTTATAAGCAGAAACCCCGAAAGGATAACGACTGTAAATCGGTTGACTAAGATTCATTTATCGACGAGTTTCAGACGTAATCAGGGCTTAATCATTTTTCGTTTAACGTGAGAGTATATATATATATATATAGATAGATATATTCGATATCAGTATTTTTGCTATTATAAAGATACCAATTCCTTTCTTCTGAGTCATTCAAAAATAGGAATAAGGACGAGTGAATCCAATCATACGTCCTAAACCCATCTTACTTTATATACACAGAAATACCCTCTTATAGAGATGTGAGGATGCTTCAACGCCTGCCTGCTTGCTGTAATTATCTTCATACCAAGTGTCAACTAAAACCAATCTCATAATCCTGAGAAAATTTATCTTACTAATAATCCGGCGATCTTAATGAGTCCGGTCGTAAATTAATTTCTGCAGCATTTCTACATGCTAGATTTTTATGAGTAGTGTAATTATCATGTGAAAATAAAAATGAAAAAAAATTATCAAAATTCACAGTTTAAGATGCAGACGCCGTATCGCTTAGGCCACGTCATTCTGAAACAACTGAGAAAATTGACTTTGAACATACGCATGACACGCAAACAGACACCCCTTTCTGTAGAAATCGATGACGCGTCTAAGAAATTGCGTCACCACAGGAAACCTTTCGTGATTCAGATCACACTCGCGACACAAAACAGCAGATCATATCATCTTCAATAATCGTGCCGAACGAAAGTTGTGTTTTCTCAAGTCACTATAGGTGACTTAACCCACTTGGCATGGCAACCCTACCTTGGATCCATTTATCGTCTTCTGGCCGGTGTCACTCTCCAACTGCTGCACAGCACGATTGGCCACACTGTCCACCAGTCGCAGAGAAGCCTCGGACACAGCACCGCCGCTAGCGGGCGGTGTTCTGGCGGCTTTTGTGCGGGTAGCACCGCCGGTGTTGCTCGATCGGCGGTGATCGGTCAGGCGCGGTCGACGAGCCAGAGGACGATGGCCCGGTTCAACGCCGAAGAATTTGGCAGCTGAAGAGCAAACCACGCAAAAGACATCCAATGTATGTACATACAATCAAATCAGTTACAGAAAAGACAGACTGGAGAAGAGGAACCAATTCGCTTTAACCTCAATATTACTGCAACAAAGTGAAGAACAATACGTCATATGAAGCTATTTTTGTTCAGATGTGGATAGTACAAGTTGACGAAACTCTGTAAAATAATGGCCTCGTTAGACTTCCAAATCAATCCATACCTGGATACAAAGTTCTAACTGCAAAGCAGACCGACATATGCTGTACTGTATATATTCTCGTGGCCGAAAGCTGTTCAATGGCAAGGACAACGGAAGAGCTACACGAGAGATGGTTACTATGGCAACTAGAATTTGAAAAAAAAGGTCTAAAAGTTAACACAAAGAAACTAGAAACAATGCTCAACAGCAGAGTTGATGAAAGTCTGCAGATACAGGACCGGAATGGAGTAAACCTATTAAAACAAGTTCAAGAGTTTCGCTACCGTGGGGATGTTATACACAGTAAGGCTGATGTAGAGTCACGGTCAAAAGAACATTGCGGGCGGGAAATATTTTGATGAAAGTGAAGAAATTCAGTGTCCCGCAGTATTTTTAATCGTTTTTCGCGCCTAGTTAGGTAATTAAAAATAACTTAATTAATAAAATGAAAACATCTGACATTTAGTTTGGCTTCCCTTTGAGATAACATGAAATTTAAGAAGATTATGAACAATAGACTATTTAATTATTGAAATAAGTGCTGTACAGAATATGCGATAATTAATTTGATAGACTGCAAAAAATTAAATCAGAAGTCGAAAATACCAGACACTATTTCTTTGGAATTTTGCAAGAACAAGAATCCTGAATGTCTTCTACGTTTCTCTTCAACAGATTATAGACAAGTTGATTCAAAATATCATTTTTTTGCTTCCATTGCTTAATTCTCTTTCAACAAGCGATTCAATTGAACATCCCGCTCCTTCACTCTCTTCAATGATTCTTCTTGCACTTTAACCATCTTTGCTTTTTCTTCCAATATAGTCTTAATCTCCCGTTCTTTCAGTTGAGCATTCGTGTCTAGATCGGTCAACTTCTTGTTCGATTTTTCTGCTGTTCCAATTCTGTAAGGAGATCGTTTCCAGTTATATGCGTACAGAATTATTTAACTTAAACAACATCTCTCAAAAGCATGACGACAAATTTTCGGCTTTCTGGCTAAATTAGTCATTTTCGCGCCTATTTCACGACGCTGAAACTTGCCAGGAAGACTACGAGTAAGAGGGTACAAGACAGATCCTATTGCATGGAAGTGAATGTTGGGCAGTAAAGAAGAATGAACTGGCATTGGAAGGCGGACAGAGATGAATGAGAATGCTGACAGAATTGTGAGAGAGAGAGAGAGACAATGCAGAATTAAATTGAAGTCGGCATGACAGGAAGAGGAAGGCCAAACTAAGATGGGCAGATGTACTAGAGAAGGACATGAAGCCTGCGCCAGAAAGGAAAGAGAGATGCAGACGATAGGGAAAAGTGGGGACAACGGACTTGGGCGATTGACCCTGTACCACAGTGGGACCAACAACCCTATAGGAAACGAAGAAGTGAATATCCGGACAAGTAAACTTATCAATAATTGAAATATAGAGTTACCAGTGCCGTACCCAGCATTGAGGCACCTGAGGCACGTGCCTCCTCAAAAAAGGACACCCAGTGCCCTTTTTTAAAGCTAGAATCTTTTGTTACTGGTATTTTCATGAAAAAGATTACACTTCAGAGCCTCCTGAAATCTTTAACTAGGATTCAGGGGCACCCTTTATATCAGCGAACAATATGTTTTTAAAGAACAAAATTTATACTGTAAGAATCGCCGTGAAAAACTAAATAAAAAAAGGTTGGCTCTTTAAAAAAATTCTAAAGATAATGTTACACTAGTCTATTTGTAAACAAAGTATCATATGATTTTGTATTGAAAATAACCCATAAACTAATTTTTGTCACGCAAAGTAGCTATGTGTTATCGCGCATCATATTGATTTTGTCCTTATTCGATGCTATTCAGTGGTGCCCTTTTTAACCAGTGCCTCCTCGGTTTGAAAATCCTGGGTACGGCACTGGTTACTACATCCCATGAAAAGTTATGCATGTCATAAACACGTTAACTTTCCATTTATAAACAAACACTTGTATTTTTCTCCAGCAATGGTGATTTAGTTGAGGCGAGGGGAAACGATGCGACCGAGGGTCGAATACGCACGCACCAAGAAAAATACCACTTTCCTTCCGCTCGGAGACTGCAATTCACGCCTTTGATAGACTGCATAAAATTGAAGAGTTAACTATAAGTTAGGATTATCCAATAGCTAATTTCAAATTGAAAAATATGGCGAATCAAATTAGTCATGACCATATTGGATCAAATATTATGAACGTCTGCAAAAAGTTGAAGATTCATAAAGCATGAGGTCAATTGATGGATAAGCACGATAACCCAGCACTTGATAAAATCAATTTGAAGATATGTATCTAGTTTTTCGCATGAGGAAAATAAACATTCATCTTCAACAACAAAAAGCGTTTTGTGCTTAAGCGAGATTAACTTTGCCAAATCTGTATTTCAATTGAAAATCGACATTTCATTGCCGTAATAAATGAAAGTGTTGAGAAAGTAGCACAATTTGCATAGAACTTGCAGATTATAAAATTTGCTTTACTGTACCATATGAAACAAACCATAACTTTTCAACACGCTAAAAATTCCATGAAATATAACAACAGTGTTCGTCAGTTTTTTTCGGGATAATTTTTCCTGATCTTTCACTAGAATTTATTTCTCTAGATATCAAAGGGTTCAATTTTATAGCAAGTAATACGGGCATGTAGTATAAATTCCATTTATCTATTCTTCACAGCGATTAGATAGGGAAGTTATCTTATTGTCATCAAAATAAATACTGAAACAAGGATAGACTAATACAATTCTACCCGTCCGGTTACGTAAGCATACATATTTTTTCACCTTAAATATACAAAAAATAAACATTAATTTCAAACATAATTTGGAATGTATTAAATTACAGTCGAGAATATGTACAGATATTATAATGTGTATTAACTCACTGATAACAAGTACAATATTGTTTGCAGTTGTAGAACTGCACAAAAATAACAAATAATGAAATAAAAATGTAAAATGCCAAAGTTGTTCGAGATTTCACAAAATTAGTCCCCGAAAAAGAGAGGCTTATCTGCTTGTAAAGGCATCACATAATTTCTTAAGACCTTTCCGCTTCACCTGAGCTTTTTTTAACGCATTTGATCCTATAGAAAGCTCACTGAAATTTCCTGTCTTCTCTGCCTCCACACACATCTCGTCAGCAGAATGCTTCAGAGTTTCAATGTCAACCTCTAACGTTTTTCTTTATCCCTGGATGATATGTATACATATATAATACAAATATATACATAAAACCATTTTAGCACACTATGAAATTCCCTGACTTTTCTTGGATGCGTACACATCCATTCTGTAATAAATATGATGTTTAAGAAAGAAAAAATAATTTTGGTGCCATTGACTCTGGAACAAAACGTTATTATATTTAGTTAACACGGTAAACATGCCATTTTTATTCTATGATACATTAAATCCTTATATTCTCTATGAGTCTTGGTCTATGCGGTTTGCCATACTGATCTGCTGGACGTGGCTTTAAATAATGAAACTTGTTTCACCTCAATAACATAGTAACGTAAATGTCGGAGAGATTGTGGCAATCCATGGATTCCAATCATATACTCTCATATCGAGAAACTGCGTCTTCAGATGTTCTTTGTATTTAAAATATTGAAGAAATCACTGCAAGTAGATTACAAAGTGTACTGTAATTAGACAAAATGTAGAAATGCAATGAACGATAGTGCAACCAGGAAAAAGAGGAAACGTAAGTTTGTTCCCCTCCACGCGGGGCTAGCTGGGGTCCCTTGTACTGGTACGATCATGAAGAGACTGAGGGGACGCGAACGGGCACAGGCGAATGTATATGTAAGGGTGCACCTATACTGTACAAATCCGTCTATGCAATGGCAGGAGATGCAAGCGTCCCTCAACTATTTCGAGGTGGAATGTTGCATCCCCCTAGGGCATTCATCACCCTCATCTGAGGCGGCCTGTAAGAGACCACAGATGGAATGCTGGTCCGCTACATGACAGAGGATTGCCTTCGGGTCTGGGGAGAAGAAGAAGAAGGAAACGTGAGTTGTGCATTCCGAGACAATTTGGTCCACACGAGGATGTGCAGTAACCGAGAACTGAACATGGGATGAGGAATGAACAAGGACCGCTAAGAACAGTGATGCGTCCTCGTCACCAACTCCTTCCATTCCTCCCACTCTTATAGAGATGCCTCAATGTCTGCTTGTTGGCTTTAATTACAATATTATGTTCATGCCTAGTGTCAAGTAAAACTAATCAAATTTCTGAGGAACTCCATCTTACTAATGCATTTGTTGATCTTTCGAAAACCGGTTGTAAATTAATTTTTCAACATATCTACTGCCATGTAATAATTGTGAAAATAAAAATTGAAATTTTATCAAAATTGACAGCTGATTATGTGAAATTGAAATATTTGCGCACGAATTTTCAAGATTTAAGTCATGCGTTGAAAGAAAAAAGATCGCAGATTGCTGTCCAATTCAAAAAAGGTATTTAAATGACGGCGGGTCTGGAACCCTCAATCCCCTTCCTGCTTTTAAGAGAGACGCATTATCCACCAAACAACTAAAACCAAATAAACTGCGTTTAATCGCAGAGTGACGCTATTTAGTCGAACGTTAAAAGTGAAACATTGTATTGGTTTTCCCGATTGAATTGTAAAAAAAACAACTCCATTTAAATTGTCAACGCCACGATTAGTCATTTCTATTCCGAAAAGAAACGCCTACAGCGTCCACTCTGATTGGCAATTAGATGCATCAACAAACAAACCTGAAAACAATACAATATTCTGCACAATAGACAAACAGTGTTTCACTGGTTCAAAAAACACGCACAAACTAAGAACCGCGATCATAGACCACACACAAATTAGTGCCCATACGCAAATGTCAGGTATGCACATTACACAGAACTCTTCATTTAAAAAAATATGATCGTGTTTCTAATGGAATTGTGAGTCAGAGTGACGATTTCGGAGATACAGTTTGTGTGGAAAGCGGAGCGATGGGTGATTACTACACTTAGTGTGTTCATTCATTCTACAAAGGAAACCAGGTAAATAAACCAACGTAAACAATGCTATTCCAAAAGGGAGACATCGCAACACAATAATCGTAACGCTTTGCCTTTTTGGTATGTATTTTATAGTGCATCATGTATGATATTGCATTACATGCACTATTTGGCTTAGGCGTGCACCACCCACCCCCTGAGAAAAATCCTGACTACGTGCCTGTCTCTGATAAATCGACATTTACATTGATTCCTTCGAAGCAGAAACTCTGGTTTATATAGCGGTCACCACCGCAAAGCATATATCGTTTCATGCGAATGTGCAAACCCGCCATAAACAAACCCGGTCGAGCGAAAGACGACAGATGCATTGTTACAATCTGATTATACTGCTATGATATGCCAGTTGGTTAGTTACGCTTGCTTACACAATTATTGAAATCGGCATATTTTACCCTATACTGATTACGCAGTGCGATTCTGCATTAAATTGCCGAAACTGTAGGAAAAGTAGCGATGACCATTTATCTAAGGTAAAAAGGTCAATTTTAGACTCTGGACCATTTACCTCAGATCCTATATTGAGGTAAAGGTTTTAATGAAAACTTTAACCAAATCAACTACCATATATTATAAATTCTGACAAAATTTGTTAAAAAGGGATGCCAAACGGTTAATATCACCCAGATGAAGCTGTGTGATTAAAATGAACGAATTCAGAGGTGGACACCAGCCCTCAGCAAAGAGATACCCAAATATTCTATATACATCAATCTGGGTCTCAAAAAGTCCAACTTTCATAAAACACCACTCATATGCCCAAACCCAACCAAGATGTCCCGTAGATTTATGTATTTGCATCACTTCTCAGGGCGGTCCTCAGGGCCACCAATACTCCATGACAATACAACACGTCAGACAGCGCCGAGGACGACCAAAGAGCACAAGAAAACTGACAACAAATTAGAGCACTCGACTACTGGTGCTATAGGAGAATCCTGGAGATCAGTTGGACTGAAACGTTTTCGAAAGAGAAAGTACTGCAATTGATGGGAACTGAAGAAAGGCCTTTTAAAAAGCCTCACATAAAGAAAACCGAGATTTGCAGGCCATCTACTCAGAAGTTCTGGCGACACTTTGCTTAATTTAATCTTGGAAGGCTCGATTGAAGGAAAGCGAGACAGAGAAGAGCAGAGAACTTGGAGTGACAATGTAAAAAAGTTTGGAGTAGGGCAGCCACTATCGGAGAAGCTAAAATGAAAGTCGAAAAGAGGGAGACATTGCAGGACATTGGGTGAGTTTATATTTGGTTTTAAAAACATTTTGAAAACCTCAGAAAGTTTTGTAAACCGAATTGAAGACCAAACATAAAATCGAAATAAACTACTTGGTATTGAAAACTTTTCAAAATTTCATAGAGTTTTCAAAACCCTTTGCCGTATTAATTCAGAAATCCAGTCCCAAAAGTTTCAAAACCAAGTTTGCATAGTAATTTCCTATCTACAATTTCAATCTCCCGTAGGTTTCAAAACCTCTCGAGTTTATATTTGGTTTTGTAGCGGCCGAGCGGTGTTGCGTGCGTGTTGGCGATGGCAGCCGGTCGCTACGAGCGTCGCTCATTGCCGCTGAGTTGTATTTCGTTCTGTTTCTCGCAGCATACTGTATAAACTTGAGCTTGTACATACCACAACATCAAATATACTTTTTCTGTTAGCGAGAGCGACTTCTCTATCTCTCCATCTCGCTAAAGTTTTAAAATTATCTGAGAAGAATGGCTGCTCATTCGCAAATTACACAGGAGTTTATTTATCTTCAAAGAGCAAATACCAAAAATCATCACTACATGCATTTCACAACTGAAGAATTATAATTACAGTTTTAATTTTATAATATTTAATTTGTTGAATTTTATAATTTCCTAAAAAATATTTTCACAATTTTATAATTTTATACTTTTACAATAGTAGAATTTTAATTTTAAATGTCAATAACTTAAATTTGTATAATGTTTATACTTTAATAAATAAGGTAATTTTATAATTTTAATTATATTTGTATTCGCGTGCTTATAGAAGATATATAATCATTTCATAATTAACATCAATCGAAGGGCATTACAAATATTCCGAAACTTTGCTAATGCATTAAAACTGTTAAAGGTTAGCTTTGATGAAGTTTTCAAACCTTCGTCAAAACATTCATAGTATGCTTAGTATGCATGTAATAATAACATGGTGCTTTATCGTATATAAAAATATGTTTTAGTATTTTAGTATAGAAAGCGTGTTCGTTCTGTCAATGCATCAAATTGTATATTAGAAACAAGCCACAGATGAGCAATATGGCAGTAGCCACTGAACAGTGTTCTCAACCTAACTGAACACATGACGTCACTCGATTCCGCCTTCAAGTAGCCCTGCCGTGTAAATAAAAAAACAATTATTCACTATCCTGGAGCTGATCCCACGCTCGGCAATCTGGCTGTCCAACAACGGGTTCAGTCTCGCACGCTGAGTGACAGTTCGGGGACACAATATAACACCCCCACAACAAACACATGTCAGTACACCTCCATCAGAGTTCTTTCGGACTCTCTTTCCTCCATCTCTCTCCTCAAGTCGGGGCCGTCCCTTCTGCTCTCTTCCAACCTTCACTCCATCTGGTCCTCACTCAAACACCTCGACGGGTTGGGTGTCACGGTAGACCTTCAATGGATTCCGGGGCACTCATCCCTGCGGGGTAATGAGAAGG
>JAUYWV010139624.1:0-10648 GCA_032274565.1 Nematoplana nigrocapitula | reverse complement strand
AAGTTGTGTGTCGAATCAAAAGGTGAACACTTCGAACAACTGCTTTAACTTTCTCTTTCTTTCAATGCTTATTTAATATATGTTTAAGATTACTCATTTATATTTTCATTATGTAGTGGAATTTTTAGTTACACACCTTGGAAAAATCGGCGGGAAGATCGCGATCACCCTGTATATCTATGCGCTTGGTGATTCTAGATACATGCTTATGATCCATGGCATAACTATTATGAGTTGTTCCTCTAAGGCTAGTACTGTTTTATGTATATCATCAAACTAATATGCTCTGCCTTTAGGTTTTCCTCTTTTCCATAATAAACCTTCAAGTTCAACTAGTGCTAATGCATTATATGCACCAGCTGTACAACTAACTATAGGTTAATACACCTTTTTGCATTCTATTTCAGTCTTAGAGCCTTCAATTTAAAAGCTACTCTTGATAATAGGGTGTTCAATTTAAGCTAGGCAGGCAAATGGGGCTTTCAATTTAAGCAAGGCAGGCGAATAGCACATTCAATTTAAATCATAGTGCGTTCAATGTAAGTAAATTATGAACCTCATTTTTAAACATACTGTATTTTATAAAAATACACATTTCAATGTCTTACAACAGTATGTATAAACAAATCAGTATTTTATTGTTAAAGTGCAAATCTTTCAATATAAGTACACAGTTTATTTTCATATTTATAAACAGAATAAAAAAACAGATTTTGTTAATTTCTGTAACATTCTGACTAAGCATGTACTACAGCATATTGTAAATCTTGATAAATGAACATCGCCATATTATACATATCATCTTGGAAGTAAACCAACATTGTCCTCATGTAACAGTTCTCGTCGCAGTATTGCTGGAAAGTGGCAAAGAGCGTGTGTGCACCCTATTGGAATGGTTGCTCCTGGCGCGGACGCCGCCCGACGCGTTTTTGAAAATGGCGGCACGGCGCGCTAGCAAAAGAAGAAAAAAATCGGCGCAAGCGGTGGCGCGCCAGATCAAGTGGCAGCGTGCCAGAGGAAGTGGTAGCGCGCTAGCGCAAGTGGTAGCACGCCAGCGAAAGCGGTGGCGTGCTGGCAGAGGGATTACATTGCAAAAATTAACGAATTCACTTACACAAAATTAAAAGCAATGTATATTTTATAACAATTACATAATACATTATAATTTAATGCAAAACGTGTTTTAATTAAATGCAAGAATACTTTTTACGGCAACAAAAATATGTATTTAATAAATAACAAAAAATAATTTGTGTCTGCAATGAATTTTAAAATTTTACGTCCCTAAAAATATAAAAACTTCGTAAAGATTTTAATTTTCGTTTTAAATACATAATATAAAAATACCTGTACGCTCTTTTAATGAAATAAATAATAACTACTATTAATTAAGTGGTGTTTCAATCTGCAGTTTAATATAACTTGTTTTTCTGAATGTTTTTCCGTTAAATTTGTTCATCAAATGATGAGGGAAGAAGTCCCATGAAGAAAATAAAGCCCAGCACTAGTGGTAAGTTATATCATATTTGCCTAATGTTTATGAGTGTTATTACATGTTTTATGTTTTAATGTTTCTTGAATAATTTAGTTGCATTTGGTTTTGAAACAAATATTTTCCATATATTATATTATTACAGTCATTGGTCAATAGGTGCGGTGTTTTGTTGGCTCCACTTTTTTTCAAGTTTTTTTTTTGAATTTCCAAGTCTTGTGTAATTTTTCTCATGAGCACCGCGAAGCACCTAGCTGGAGCCTGGATTGCTTGTAATTTTCCTTTAACAAAATTAAAAAAAATAGTGCATACAGTAGGTAGTAAGGCAGCTATAATAGATTAAATTATAAATAGCTAAATAACATTTGATACACATTTCTTTCCAAGCTTATTGTAGTAACTTAGTTACATTAGCAGCAGCCTTGCACAACATGTAGTTGTAGCGTAGGTAGAACATAGACATAGGTGGATTTCAAATTAAATTAATATACGGTGTGGTCACGGGAATGGCTATATGGGGTGAAGGGAGGCCATTCTATTTTTCTAAACTTAGGTTACATTAGCGGCTGCCTTGTAGTAGTAGTCATAGTCGTAGAGTAGCTATAACATACATGTAGGTGATTTTTAAGTTTCAAATTAATAAACAGTGTGGTCACGGGAATGGCTATATGGGATGAAGGGAGGCCATTCTATTTTTCTAAACTTAGGTTACATTAGCAGCAGACTTGTAGTTATACTTCTAGTCTAGCTAGACGTAATCGTAGGTTGAACGTAATTTAAATACTAGGCTAAACCTGACATCTATCCCTGCTGGGATGGTCGTCAAGATACGGTTCAGTAGGGATATGCATTTGTGTTTTGCAGATTACATTGGTGGCTATGGCTGGATGTATGGTTGCTTCGAATATTCAGCTCCTACACCGAACTTCAGCTTTGACCATCCATGATACAAATGACTAACAGTAGCAAATGTTTATCTGCATAACAGTAGCTACAATAAAACTACGTTTCATTGCCTGTCTTAGTTTTTTTCGAGGCACAAAATTATCTACTTCGGGTTTTCTGATAATTTTGTTGTCTTTTGCAGTGCACGTTCGTTTACATTTTGACATTTACCGCCGCTCGCAGCAGCACCAGCAGCAGCCTTCTTTACTATTTTTGTGGAGCTGTTTGGATTGGTCAATCGAATTCAATAAAATTGAATCTGATTACAAGTACAAGGTGAGCATATGAATAAATATGGCATACCGCGCACTAATGTAACAGTAACAGTTATGTATCTATTACTATTAGTATTTAGTGTAGCTATATATTATAGTTAATTTTGAGATTGTATGTTATCAATATCAATTAATTTCTTTCTCATGGCAGGCAGTGTATTGATTGGTAGCAGCATAATGTGATAGTATTCTTTTCTTTAGATTACTTATATTTTGTTGACGGTTATGATCCAGTCATATGAGTATGCGCTTGCTTACAGTTTACAGCTCACAGCTGGACGGACTAGCCCTTCCTTGTTCCTTTTGTTGCGTTGCGTAATCTTTCCGCTCTTTTCCTACCATGAGAACTGTGTACTTTTAGTCTTCTTTACAATGCTCATTTTCACAGCACAATGTTACGTATCAACTTGCAATAGTTTCATCCAGCTGACATGACAATCGTTTCTTATCTTTCAGGCATTGGACGGGGACCGTGGGATGTCGTGATCGCTTCATAGTGAACGTTAAACAAGCGGGAATTGGAAGACATTGAATTGTGACTTAAAAACATTGCAATTCCTATCTGTAGCTAACATTATCTTCAGTGGTGGCGACGCATTGCCAATTTTGAACAGAAATCGGTGGCGCGCCGAAATTTTTACAGCCTGTGAAACCACACTGGATGCAGTATTAGTAATATATTTCAACACTTTTTATTAGATATCAAATCATCATAATAATAATTGTTAAATGTTTTTATATTATTTTAAGTGTAACAATGCAAAAAAAGTAATTTGATAGATTTATCATTGAGATTTTGAGAGATGGAACTCTATGTATTTCTACTCTATGCATATGGGAGGTCCGGAACTTTAACCCCGCGACACAGGATTCCATTCATTGAGATTTTGAGAGATGGAACTCTATGTATTTCTACTCTATGCACACATGAGGTCCAGAACTTTAAACCTGCTACACAGGATTTCTGGTGACTGGAACTTTAACCCCATGACACAGGATTCTGGTAACAGGAACTTTAACCCCACAATACATGATTCCTGTGGCCAGAACTTTAACCCGGCGATACAGGATTCTGGTAACCATAACTGTATCCACTGTGTAAATTTAAAGTAAATAATTATTTTAAAATGACATATCCTTGAAACTTTACTGTATTTACATATTGTAAAGGATTATACTGCACCACCAATAGAATATAAAAAAGATTTTACCACTTTATCCTATTATTTCATCAATATCATACATAAATTCTTTAAAAAATAATTTTATGCTAAAGCTAAATACTTAAAAGAAAATATGAAGCATATTTATACTTTTAAGAAGATATATGCTTTTTCAGGCTTATATTATAACCAAAGCAAAATATATTATCAAATTTGATGTGTCATTGGCATTGTTATGCTCATTGTTTGATCATTTATATATTAATAGAATATATACCAATTAAAATAATTTATGACATATGGTAATCTTATTGTCAGTCACAATTTGATTCCATGCAATACTATTTCCTCATTTTAGTTTAAAATAAAAATGGATATTATAAGTAATAAAAGGGGTAATAGTAAATGAAACAAATATAAAAATAACAAGTATTGAGGATTGTAATTAAAATAATATGCACTTTCCAGGTTTTAATAGGTTTATATAAATACTTTTACAAAAAGGTACATGAGAATCCTACTATGCCATTTTGACTAATTTTATTATAATAATATTTATAAATAATCCTACTACTAAAGCTTTTAACATAATAATAGGCCTATTTACCATTATTTATAAATTTAAGAGCTTTGAAAGATTTAAATAGTCTACTTAACTAGTATATAAATAACCATAGCTAAGCAAGCCTTTACTAAATGAAGAGAATTGCTCACCAAAGGGTTAAACATAGAGTAAGAAAAAATTGTCAAATCAATAATATGGAGTATAGCTCTTTATGGATCAAAAACATGGAGACTCTAAGTGATAAAAAAAGATTGATGCATTCAAAATGTGGATATGGAGACAAATGTGGAGACTATCGTGACAGGATCGGAAAACCAAAGTAAAAGTATAAGAAGAAATAAAATAAATATGTAATTTATTTCAAACTGTATTGAAATAGAGTAAAAACTAGATAGAACACATCTTAAGAAAGAATAACCAAATGAAAACAATCATCACAAGATGATTTTGTGGAAAACCTAGATGAGGAAGGCCACAAATGGCATGTTAACAGAATTAAATACAGATTCATTAAAGATTCTAGAAGACAAAGCAGAAAATCGAACAGATTGGAGAAAATGAATACCAAAAATATGAACCTGCTTGAGGAAAAGCAGAATACTCAATAATAGATAGACAGATAGAAATATTACAATGCATATGATAAAAACTTGGTTAGTTATTAAATTCCTTAGTATTGATTGACTTTTTAATATAAACTACCTAAATAATTTTATATAGAAAATATAATCTTTTCTTAGAATTATACATATATTATTCAATTAACAAAATGGACATACTTTATAATTTATTTTTCATTTTTCAGATACTAATTCAGAGATGGATTTCAGATCATTTTTGCAAAATGACCCACTTGCACAAACCCTGCTTCTTATTTCTTCTGACCCTAAACTTGAATCAGTATATCAGAAATCCTGTTCAAAGAGTAATACAATTAGTGATGATGTGGTAAGTATATATTTTCATATCTCTATAAGGTTAATACCTTCTTTGAATTAATATTACTAAAATAAATTACTTTAGACATCTATGTCATCAGAGGATGCTGAAATGTGATTCCATATGTACCCAAGATATTCTTCAGTTTTACTATAAAAATAATATCCTTAATGGGCTAAAAGTGTTAGATGTATTCCATTACATATAATTTTATTTGCAGGTTGTATTTTATCCAAACTGCAGTGAATTTCATTTTCAAGCAGGCTGACGAACATAGCAGTCAGTTGTTTTTGCACTCTACCTTCCTGGAGTATATAATAAATATAAAATAAATGGTGAAGTCTATACCACCTCATCCTACAACTATATGGCTGTATGAAACTTGTAGCCACTTTGCACTAAATAATCCAAGTAAACCTGTAAATGGTACTTTTACATCAGCAGTATAGAAAGGTTTCTGACTAGCGCAGATTTAATGGTGGAGATAGGGCATTATTTTTGTGACTTTTGTAAACTTTTTCTAGTTTCAGTTAGTTTTGAGGCAGTTAGCACAATTTTGCTGACGTCTATACATGGTTTTAGTTCAAATGGTGGAGTTAGTCGGTGTTTTAGAGATGAAGGTGTTGCTAGATGTCTGGAAACCTAACTGAAACTTGACAAAAATGCATAGAATGCTATATCTTCACCATTCAAAATATTCCAGCTAGAACTCTAACAATACTACTTCAGTGCTGGAATGGGCTGCATCTTCAAATTTCCTGCATTTGTCAAAAGCAGCAAAAGCCACCTGATCATGCACCAATAGGGACGAGCATGCAATGAAAGCCAAACTACAGTGGGCGTGGTACAGAGCAATTACTCAAAAACTGCCAGTCTAATAAAATCAATGTTTCCTGATTCCATATATCAAAGCGCTTTATAAGGAGCCTATAGAACCAGATACATTTTATGCTAAGGATGCTGCTATTTCATCTTATTTACAGACGCCTATAAGGATGTAGTGATGAAATTAAGAGAGGAAAGTAGCTGAAGTTACCTTCTTGTCACTGGAGGTTGTTCGCTTCGCACAATAGCTAGCCCACACAAACCGAATTCCATTCTCCTCAGATATTCTAGAGCTACAGTAGACCCTGGTAGAAAATGTTTTTGATGAGTGCTCCCTCGAAAATGAAAATGAAATATATGGTTTAAAATTATTTGAATTACTCCCTTGGGCTTGGTACAGGACTGTAATTTAATCGATTTTATATTTATTTTTCAATGTCGCCCGGAGACTACTCGTTTGTATAGGAAAGGCCAGTTTTAAAATCCCAAAAATAACTATTTATAATGTGACTATACCTTTGTTTGCTGATTTCTTACATATTTTACAAAATGTAAATTGAATCTTCGGCCTTACTGCACTGTGCTAGTTTGTCTGATTTTGTTTTTCTTTATCATCTTTTCCCAGACTGCTGTGAAAACTCTTTGGAACACAGTTTTGAAATGTCCCGCCTCCCAACACACCATGGGCTCTGTGCTGGTGAAAATTTTGGAAATTGCTTTAGAGAATCAATTGTCATTTGCAGCCGTGGAAGGCATCCTAGAGTTGGTGCATTTCCTTTGGCCAGAGGTCTGTGCAACCCGGGAATCAAAAAGCATTCTCAAGTCCTATTTCGCCAAAGTGCTTATGAAATTACCCGATAGTGTAATCAGCTCCGATTCCATCTCCAAGAATTTCCAGTATGTCCCTCCCGAGATCCGGGCTGCCAGTATCTACCTCACATGTAAAGAAACTCTGTGTCAGAATAGTTGTGAATACTCACGTGATAGTGCCCTTGGTAAGTTTGCATTTTCTTGATAAGAATATATACCGATAACTCCGATTCTCGGAATTCAGGGGATGACTCAAATTTCCTTCATATTACCGATATTCCACAGATCTGGAAATTCATTTTTCCCGCGCCCAAACAGGTTACTTTCGTAAAAAATAATTGTTTAATACTCATTAGACTCTTTAAAATAGTACACTTTTTACACATTAAATTTTGAGATTGCAATAGATGTTTTTGGCCATTGTTTGATGGTGTGGAATAATCGGTTATATGTAGAAAGTTCGACTAACTGGTCGTCCATCTTTCTACTTTCGAGCATTTGATTTAGACTTTCGAGCATTCGATTTAGACCTTTGAGCATTCGATTTAGACTTTCGAGCATTCAATTTAGACCTTCGAGCATTCGATTTAGACTTTCGAGCATTCAATTTTCGGGCATACAGCTTTGCCAACGGTAGACTTAATCGATAGTTATTAAAAATCAGAAGGATGGTCGATTGGGAAGGCCCAAGCTCTCCTGACAATATGTGCGTACTCGCTTTCAAAACATTCAAAATTCAAATGTGGGCATACGTTATTGGCTACAGCTGGTCTTCATCGATAAAATTTGAAGCGGAAAACGTTTATAACTTTAGAATCAGCCTAATATGACACTCCTTCCATTCTCCGTATCTTCTATGTACATAGTGCGTACTGCGGAAAAATTCCAAGTAAATAATTTATTCTGCTGATTCAGTAGGAAAAGCAGAGAGGAGAATTTTATATGTTGAGAATTAATTTGGTTATTTCCTGATATTTTATTGCCCTATGTATGTATCCCCCGGAGCGAAGTCGGGTACCTCCACTAGTATGTCAA
The DNA here is from genome assembly GCA_032274565.1 of Nematoplana nigrocapitula. Lineage (NCBI taxonomy): Eukaryota > Metazoa > Platyhelminthes > Proseriata > Nematoplanidae > Nematoplana > Nematoplana nigrocapitula. Next base: position 2,599 of record JAUYWV010139624.1, on the reverse strand, counting down.
TAGTCTCAACAAAATCGTCAGACTACGCGGTTTCTTTATATTTGATGAATACTGTAATTAGTTGACATTATAAACAGTCTAGTATCGCAACATCCAGAAACACACTATATATACTGTATGTACAATATTTGTAAAGTTTCGTTTTATTTAAACAAAAAATAAAAAAATAGAAATCTCTCTAATCCTAACATCTAACTGTATATAATAATTAACTATTTCTCTTCCGCATTTTCAGTTTATTTCCTATCTCTTCTTACTATTATACACCTTTGGTATTATTATTATTGATTTGTTCATGTTGAATGCTTTTGCTTGTAATTAATTCATTAAACCATTCTTATTCTGCATTGGGGCTTTGAGTAAATGAGCAACACCATATATATGGGTAGATGGGAGAGAAGGGTTGAAAGGGAGACTGGTGAAATTTAGACCTACAATTTGCTCCAGTTAACCATGAATGCAATATTCTTGTCATTGAGTCTATATACGTATATATAAGGAATGAATACATTCCAAATCTGAAGTTAGATAACGGTATATATACACAAAGTAACATAAATGTAGAATAGAAATTTTTTAGATTGATTGGGGCAATTATTCGAAAATTGGCGCTCGAGTTTGTCTAGATAGCAGAATTAGGCATCTAAAACGCAAATAAAGACAAACATTCTATGTTTCTACGCTGAGTATAGGCGAAATAACGATTATTTGTGAGGGCTATCATTTGAGCTGACTGACTGTTTATTTGGCCTGTAATAGCCAAATAACCAAATCTCCATTCCTACAATCACTATACGTGAGCGATAATTCCTGATTTTGTGGCGGGGAGACAACGCCTGTCAAGACGCTATGCCGGCTTTCCCTTCGTATCGAATTCTTTAGCCTGGTTAATCGGGAAAAATTACGTTGATTGTTTCGATCAATGAAGGAGCTTTCGTATTTCTCTCAGATTAATTTTTATTATTCTTCAATCTTTGATTTTTTTACCATCGCTTACCTGTTCATTTTCTATTTTACTTTTTGTGCGTGTTGATTTTTATCTATTCCCACTGACTGTCTCACCGTAGACCGCAATTAACTGAATGTAGAAAAGAGAAGATATCTCTCTGCGGATCATGTTTATTTTTTGTTCCTACCCACAACACCACCGGGAAATGCTCATTTAGTAATTTATAGTAACAGTATAGTTACACACGACAAATTACAACGCGAATTCTTTGTGATTACGGATTTTAAATATTTAAACCAGAATTGTTATCTAATGAACAATTTAAACGCATGTGGAGATATTTCCCCCACAGATTTCTCCAGATTTATTTGGGTTCATTCAAATGGATATTTTGTTACAATATTTTATGTTGAGAACAACTTATTTCTCGCATGATCCAATGACAACTAAAATCCAAGAACTTTAGAAGGTGTTTTTGTGAAAATGAAAAATCGATGAACCCAATTGCCGTGTCATTGTGATTTACAAATTGTAATAGTTTTTCTTTGTTCCCTTTTCTTGCACTATTGGAAGTCTGTACCTTATCTGATCAGAGAATGGCTCTTATGGTGAGGATTATACAGATAGTCTGTATAGCGCACTCAGACTTTTGAGAACAAGCGACAAGAACAAATGGAAACTGGAAAGTGGCAGTTTGGATCGCATTCTGTCACAGATTGAAATAGAACGCACGCCAAGAGCAGTTCTTGCTTGAGATGAAACACTTGGTGAAAGTTGTAGAATAAGGGATTCACTCATATTCTAACTATATTCCGCTTTGAAGACTAATTAATCAGCAAAACAATTATGATTTTCCGACCAAATGTCGGTTTTTATACGTACTATACAAATCGTAGTGCCATTCTGTTGTGACCCCAAGTACTATAAACTCAAAGGGAAGTTGGTCAGAGCATTGCTCTTGAGCGTTGATCTTGCAGGTCAGTATAAGAGCTGGATCGCATACTATAGTTAATTATCAATAGTCTGTGAGTTGAACCCACAAGAATACAATCGAAGTAAGGCTCAAAGACTTTGATTTAGATTGTTGGATAAGGCTTCCAAGAGTGACGCGATATGGAAAGGAGGACCAACGAGAGGGTCGAGCCGCTTGAGGAATTGAAGAGATACTGGTTATTCGACGAGACATGGTGCTGTTGTCGACAATTGAAAATTCCTCGGAATGTGAAACAGTGGAGAGCTTGTAACAAAGTGTTCGCTATCTCCTCCTACACCATCAATCAGTGAGAGCTGAAATTGTCGGTACCTACCGTTTTAGTGTGGCTGAGCACAACACGCATGATGCATGTATTGATTAAAGTTCGTCCATATGAGTTCAGTAGGTTCCATTTTAAGGGTCCTTTTTAGACCCCTTTGAGACTACCAAGACTTTATGTCATTTTATACTTGTTCATGATATGCGATATTAATGAAATTTCGTGGAGTTAAGGAGCTGCCCTTTATTTATATTGATTTGTTGTATCATATTATGCGGATTTTTTCAAAAGACTATGCTAGTGATTTATTATTATAGGTCGTTTCGTAATTAATTTCTTTTTTTCTAATCTATGTTCAGCAATTGGCATAGAAATAAATACTGGTCGATATCCATCG
>JAUYWV010139613.1:0-10649 GCA_032274565.1 Nematoplana nigrocapitula | reverse complement strand
AATTTATTAAATTCTTAAAAGATCTCACAGATTTCCTGTACCAACCCTGTTTATTATTTCTATGAAAATAAAAACTATATAAATAATCTTTTTTAGATTTTTAATTAAGACAGTTGTCATATTTTCTAGAAAGGGTTGAAATCAGTTATAGTAATCCTTATATTGGGTATGTCTACCATATCCTATTATTGCTCATATTCTTCTTGGTATACTATTTATTAGTTGATTAAGATTTTTTAGTAAAACTTTTCCCATTTCTCTATAATCCATCTCTGGAGCTCCTATAAATTTATATCTATTTATATCTATTAGTTACTGTACTTTTCTTCATTTTATCAGTATTGTAGTGGATAATGCATAATGAGCAATGGTCTATACTGACAATTAACTTATATATGCATATATTGATTCATTCTTAATAAGTATGTGCCTATTAGTGACTACAATTCATGTTTTTGATAATTGAATCAAACTTGGACACTTACTATACACATTATAATAATTTAAATTATTTTTTAAACAATATATTTAAATTTATAATTGTTAAACTTTTATATCATTACAAATAGTTGATAATAAAGTTTTCAAAATTTGTTTACAAATTTAAATATATAAAATAATGATTTTTTGATACAAAGGATGAATAGTGTTTTTGGAATAAAATTATATTTTAGCAATAATATTTTTCATATAATTTTTTGAATATTTTATAAACCTCATACAATAATAGTTATTATATTTTTGATATATAAATTTGCACCAATATATAATTTTTAATAAAGGACTAAATGTCAATAATTGCTTTTAGCTAAATATTTCATATATCTAGGTACTGAGTTAATAATATATAATAACATTTTAGAATAGTACTATCTTATGTAGTATTGAAATAACCCAAGTTTTGAAATTAGTATGCTATAAATTTCCCTATTGCAAACATTTTTTTGTTAATTTTACGAGCTATGAAATAGATATTAGCAATGTTTATAAGATATAAAGCATGGGGCACATATAAATATTATTCTTAAATCATATTCAAATTTATGCTTTTATTAGCCAATAGGCTCTCATTCATTATTATCCTACTCTTAAGATTATTTCCCTAATTTTACTTATTATAACCTTGTTAAATATCTTCTCTGAAAGAATGTATAAATAGGAAGAAGCCATTATTAATTCTCATATGAAATAGAATAGTAAATTAAGAATAAGGATAAATTAGTGAATTATGGATAATATCTCTATATCAGCAGATCAAGACTATACAAGTTTCTTGTTATCTTTGTTTTTTACAGTTCAAAATGCAGGGTATATCAGCAACAGTTTCAGACACTCTTGGCAATATCAGGTACTAATGAATCTTATAACTTGGTATTTATTACAGAACAACTGTTAAGTTTTCATAAAATAGCCACTAAATTTAATTTTAAAGAGTGAGTCCATTGGAATTGCAAATAAATAGCTCTGCAGAATATATTTTTTATGATTTTGATGATTTATCATTGATCTGCTTCATTATGTAATGTGGAACGAAAAACAGCAGCAGTTCAGTAGATGAAAGATTGAGTCCTATTCAAAACTACCGTATAAGCTGAGAACTTTTGGAATAAATTTGGATGAAAAAGTGTGTGGGGGGGTTGACTTATATGTGAGCATAATTGAACATGTATCTAGTTATGCTAGATAGCTGCAGCTATACACGTTATTCAGACCTATTTTTGGGAACAGCTATCTAGCCTGCTATCTATCCAGATAGAAAGGGTGAATAACATAGGAAGAGAAAAAATCAATATGATGCGCAATATCAAATAGTGTGACTAAAATTCAGTTAAAAAATAGTGTAAATAATTTTATTAAAAAATAGACTAAATTAATTATTATTTGCTATTTAAAGAAAAATCAGTTATACATAGCCATGTACTGTACTGTATATGTTGCAAAAGTAGGGGGGTCGGCTTATACATAAGCCTACGAATTTGGGAAAATTTAGAAAGCAAAAGTAGGGGGGTTGGCTTATACGCGAGTATATATGGTAGTTGGACAGAGAGAGTTTCAAATGAAGAGGTGTTAGGGCTATCTCCAAAAAATGGTCTGTAAGCACCAGAAAAGGTGGGTGGGTCATGTACTACGCCTTCTGAAAAAAGTGATTTAGGAAGAATGCCTGGGAAGATAGAAAGGGGAGGTAGTGACAGGGGATGCTGGATGATCTACAGGAGGGAAGATTGTACACTGTTCTGAAGCGGTTAGCCCAGGACAGAAGGAAATGGCGGAGCTAAACCTTTCTTCTGGTAGAGAGCCAAAGAAGAAGAGTTCGTATTATTTGAATTGAATTGAATACAAAGTCTAAGATTTTGTATATATTAAGTCCATAGCGTATGTCTGTTATGCATAAATTCTGTTTGTTGAATTCACAAGTAAGTTTGAGTTTGCAGTATATGTAAAATATTGATATATTACTGTGTATTAGTTTTATTTGTTTAATAGTATTTCTAGAAAATGATCTGTTTTAATAATTTCAGTTTTATTTCCTTAGAGATGGAATGTGGAGCCAATATTGTTAAATTCAGCATTGGTGGAACGCTATTTCATGTCTACCTAAGCACCCTTAAACGTTATTCGCAAAGTCTTTTAAATAAACTTGCCTGTGGCGAATTATGCCCCATATTGGACGAGAATGGCTACGTTTACCTGGATAGAAATGCGCAATGCTTCCAGCGAATTGTAGACCTAATGCGCTACCAGCTTCCCATGGAGGGATGCAGTACAGAAGTGGAGATGGTCCGAGCGGATCTTCATTATTACAACCTGCCAGAATTGCTCCAGCTGTTGAAAAAGGAGAAAACTACTGCGACTATGACTGACTCTATAGTACAGGTTTGTAAATCTTTCCATCTCCTATTAAACTGCTCACCAAGCAAGCAAACAATTTGTATCATTGTATTTCAAAGTTTTATGTCATTTCAAAGTCTTTTAAAAGTTTTAGTGAGTAGAATCCGACTCATATAAGAATCGCAGACAGGGTTCAGATTCGAAGAGTACATAATGCATACTGTCGATGCCCAGCGTTATTCTCAAAATCTGGCATAAAGTTCCAAGTGATCACATTTATTAGAAATCGCAAGTTTTATGATCATTTGCGCATACTACCGACTTTCATTTCGTCGAAATATTGCCCGTATGCATTCGCATATACGACAGTAACCATTTTCTTTCAAAACTTCATAGTTTCCTACTCCAAATTGATGTATTGAGCTATTGGCAACCAAGATTGGGGCTAATGTTCTTAAACCTGCCTAATCATAAATAAACCACAGTAAAAGTGACCTCTTTAAATGTAACCAATTTTACTTATAAATTCCGAGGTATATTACTCTCATATTTCTTAGTAGTGAAATAAAACCGTAGAATGTTTTTTAAATATCACATATTTTAAATACATTTTTTGATTTTTATTAATTATTTTATAATAGAAAGATAACTTTAAATTATTTAAAAACAAGTAATCCGCATGAACCTGCTGATTCCAAATCTTTCTTTAGTTTTGCTCTGTGAACAACCGTTTCAAAATACAGACAACTCTACTTGATATATACGAACTGTACGTATATATTATGCGTTATGCATATACAGGGTGGCGACACCCAGGAAAATTTGAAAAGCACAGGCAAATTGGAAAACCTCGAAAATTCTGTGAAATTCGTCAGGTTTATTGGAAAAATACTATTTACTTATATATGAAAAATATTTCGTACTTTTAATAGACCGAGTTGATTATTTTACATCCTTTCTTATTTCATTATATAGTTATCCGCAGTTCATATGAAGTCTTTAAAAACATTCCATCTCGTCGCGCTGATTATTTGCATTTCGCAGATAGCAAAAATGTTAATTTTCCTTTGAAATACCAGATGGGTGGATAATGTGAGTGTTGCAGAGAGTGCTATTGAAATACTACCTTATCTGAACTCATATGTGGCTGGTATGACTTGCAAAAATGAACCAGAATCAACATCCTACAACACAATTAAAGATATGGTGAAACGTCCCTTTCTTAAGGGCAAGTTGTGATTTTTGTCTCTGTGGCTAAAGAATTATATAGAGTTTCCTTAAGGAATTTCAGAATGACAATCCATTGGTGCTTTTTTATATGACACTATTACAGCAATAATGGATACCTTAATGAAGCCTTTGGTCAAACCCTCATGTTGTATGGGAAATTACTTTTGAGTGAAAACAAGCTTCTTGAAGAAAAGGATGCTGATCTTGGGTTTGCATCAAAGAAGGCTGTGAAATCCGCGAACTAGAGATTCACCTGAGTCTCAAATGTTCAGTTTCATGGTTCGGTGGCGAAACTTAAAAGCAACTGTTGCAAAATTGCGGACACGATAATACGTAAAAATATTTTTAAAAGATGCAAAATATTGGAATTACTCTTAAAAAAACCTAGTGTTCAACACTCTGATATAAAGGAGGCGATGGGATTATGACATTACGATGGCAGGTTAACTCGTAATAAGATTTACCCGTTGTACAGCCTGACCAGAGCGTTTGCGTCAACCCACTCAAAGGGGCAATACGTACGGGAACTTTCCTATCTCTCCACCTGGTTGGCTAACTCCACTCGCTGAAATTTTACCTCACCGTTTTTCCTAAAACAGCTGCTCAACTCTATATCTGTTCAGCTATACGTCAACTCTTTGTCAGTTCGACTTTATCTCAGCTTCATATCACTTCACATCAACGCTCGACTCTATCAAATAAATTTGAAATTGTTATTGCTTTCCAACGTGCAAAGCTTTTCAGCGCATCTCTAACAGACTTACGTAAGTTTGATATAACTTTAGAACGTAGTTGGTAGGGTTGCAATATTTCTCCTCGGAGTGTATGACATATAGTTTGGGAATTCTTTACTATTTGTATTACTACTATCTATGCTTATTTTGCCTGGCAGGCTGATGAGGTGTCATCGTCAGAAGATTCCCTAATAGAGCTGAACGTGGGTGGTACTCATTACACAACCTCCCTCACCACTCTCCTCCGCTATTCGTCCTCTATGCTGGGCGCCATGTTTTCCGGACCGTTACCCTCCCGCCGATCCCCCGATGGCCGAGTGTTCATTGATCGGGACGGAACATTGTTTCGGCATGTGCTCAATTTTTTGCGTACCGGTCAGCTATCACTTCCCGCAAGCTCACCCGAAATGGAAGGCCTCGCCCACGAGGCAGATTTCTTCCAAATCGCCGACCTTGTGGAGGCTGTGGAGAAGGCCAGACAAGAGCATCGATTGGACCAGGTGAAGGGGACTTATCTAGAGGTCAAGGACAGCATTATCTGCTTCAGAGGTTTCCACATTTCCACTAGTCTGGTCGGACCAATGCATTCTCTGGCACATGTGAGTGAACAACTCGTATTACTTATCTCTACTTTCATTTTCTATATGATAAACTCGTCAATGGGGTTTTCTAACCGGAATAGGCAATTTATATGTTTACCCTGTTATAAAATATTTTAGCAAGAATTTTTCAGCCACTGTATCGACCAACATTTTATTTATATAAAATTTGTTTCTACTCAACGCTACTATTAAGTAATATGGTTTGTTATATCACTAAACTTTTAAAAAATACGTTCTTTTGCAATTGCTATATTTAGAAAGTAGAATGACGAGTCGATTGTCCGTAATGAATTAATCACTGTCGGGGCTGTATTTTGTTTGTTCTTTGACACAGATGAGAACCGCCAGAAGGGTTATATTTTATCTTGTGTTCACATATATTGAAAAATGCTTGTTTGCAATGCGTTACACGCCTGTAAAATAATTAAGAGGTTGCCTTAAATTCTATCCAGAACGTTTGGCAACCACGTCGGGTGAATCTCAGATTCTACTAACAAAAAAGTACCTTGTGCACATATACTGCAAAACTACAAGATTAATGGCTCCTGAATACACCAGCAATTATTCCGAAATTGAAGCAAAATATATACTGTATAGTCTTGTGGCACCCATATCTACAGTTATGTGGTTTTTCAGGTATCTCCTTTCAAGGAAGAATTTCAGCGTACTGGATCAGCTTTTCGAGGTCCGGATAGCGGTCTGTCAGATCCCAACGGACCTTCGCTCTGGTGCAACATCAATCCTTTCTACACGGCGTGGAGTAAGGGAAGCATTGAGGAGGTCTATCTCAACTCCGATTCGAGCATCTCGCGACTCGAGTGGGCGGTAAAACTGCGCGAAAAAGGCTGGCAACTAGTGAATACCTCGAGCTGTTGCTCTTCAGTGTCGGACCAGACCTATATCGTGGTGGACAAGTGGTTTCTGCCCGGTGGAGCGACCGGGTTAGAGAGCACAAGTTCCAGCACGAAGACAACTGCGCCACCACCACCACCCGCGGGTGTCCACGAAGTCACGTCGACGGGTGTGCAAACAACGGATAATAGCGGATAAGTTGCATTAGCTTGCAGAAAAATGAAGGACAGTCTTATAGAAAGCAGAAGTGATGCTCATAGAAAGAATTAACTTTATAATATAATGTTGTGTACAGTATTCATTTCATAGGTAGAACTTTTGATTTTACTGTTAACCCCTAGGGCGGATACGGTCGAGAAAGCGCCGTTTAAAAACTGTTAGTGAGGTACTCTGGACAGGCGTGTGTTATGCTTTCTGTGAATGGCAGCTGACTTTTGCTACATAATTCCAAATATGCTTGGACGTATACAGACTCATGCTCTCGTAATATACAAGGTCAAACGGATAACCCGTAGCTATTCTGACCATCGGTCGACAGTAGGTAGGGCGGTCGAACCTCTCAAAACGCCACATCTGTAGGTCCAGCATTACTTTCCCACCCCCTTCATTTACTATAATTATAGGACGGAATATGTAACACACGACTGACAAACGTTCTGTCGGTTGATGACTGCAATAAAGTGAAAGGTGTTGTTGTGTACTTTAGCGTCAGCAAAATTCAGCAGGCTAGTTCTTCATTCGTGTATAAGTAGTGTATAGATTAAACTTTGCGCCTTCTTTTTTTGGTTTCTGGACTATATAATTTAATTTGTTATTGTGCTCTTTATATAGTTTTATTGACATTAAGATTGAACTCCACTTTCCTCTTTTCTATATCTTTTATAATTTTGGCGCATTTGTCTGCATGCTATTTAGTGGATTTACTTTTATGCCTGTGGTGAAATGGGTCTACAATAGCGCTTCGGTGGATTAGCAAAGATCTTAAGTGATAATTTGTGACTCTGTTAATCCTCTAAAGGGTCAATTTTTCTATTTGACATTGTATATACATTGTAGTGCATTTATGTATGTTCTTTGTGATAACACAATATTTTGTCGATCTAATTCAGAGCACGACATGTATTTTATTTATGAATAAAATTCAATTTTTGCTCGTACGTCATAAAATCACCTCGACATGAAATACAATATAGCTACCATACAATAATTATGCACTCGTAGGAGATTTTCACAAACTGTTTAGCTGGCCGGCGAAGCCCTCTGCCAAGCCCGAAGTAGCAAAATTACTTTCTTTCGTAATTATTTGCAGTATAAGCTTCAGCTTTGCGTCTCACTCTCAACTATGTTGCTGTCGCATGTTAAGTGAATGAAGCGATTTGTTTGAATTCATTAATTACAGTATTATCATTCAAGTTATCGGTGAATGCGATATAGTTTTGCTAATGTCTGATGTTATCAGGAAATGAGAAAGTAGTTTGATAGAATAATAATAATAACCGTTTATTTTTAAACAAACTGGAAATCAGAAATGCATGAATACAGAACTTATTCCATATTGAACAGCGTACAGGCTGTGATTATGAAACTTTTCAAGCGTCTACTAGTTTTACAAAAAGGCATAATTACACTACTTTGTTTCCATGATGACTATGTACAGGCATGATTTGGGAAAAGGCAGTGCTTTTTTAAAAAGTACAATGCTATGTGAATGTCGTCTCACATCGAGATTATCTAAACAGTTAGATTCACTGAAAACCATAAATGATATCCTATGAACACGTTTTTTAAATTTTAAGACTCTACTTACCGTTATCGTTAAGACCAATGAACAAAGGATTACAGTATTAAAAAAGGCTACGAGTAAGTAGGTTATACACAGAAATGAGTTCAGCTTTAGTACAGAAACCTTTTAGAGTGCGGAGGACATATATAGTTTTACTAGCACGTTTCATATATATAGTGTAATAGCAATGTGATCATTCCATTTAAGACTTAACATTCAGATGCACACCAAGATATTTTAACTTTGTGACGATTCTTAAATTGTTAATAGTAGTACTGTAGGTATGAAAGATTGTCGTCGTGGGAAAGCGATGCGCACACACTTGGAGATGTTCAGAGGAAGTTTGTTCGAGTCGGACCAAGACAACATATTGTGTGCTCGGCAGTGAGTGGACGTAAAGCATCATCTGAAGATTTACAATGTGTTACTAAGAAACAATCCTCGGCGTATTTGATAATAGTATTGCTTTCAGGAAAAAAAGGAGTTAGAGTAGACACGCACGAAGACATATAAATAAAAAGGACCGAGAGAGCTTTCCTGGGGAACTCCTGAGGGAACATTGACATGCAATATCACAGCAAGTAGCCCCTATGCGTACTCTTTGATGACGATCTTGAAGATATAATTACGTGTGTTGATAATGCACAGTCTTTGGATCAGAAGGTCATGATTTAGCTTATCGAAGGCTTTGCTGAAATCGTATGCGATGAGTTCAACGCCCTAGACTGCTTAATACTCTGTTTATGAAAGAGAGTAGGCCTTTATAGTATTTTATCGGCTATACTATACTTCCGGCATTTTCACTTATTTTCACATTCTTTTAAAACCATTTGTTATAGATTCAATTGCCATTTATAATGTTTCTAACGCACGTTAACACTCTCTATGATACGGATACACACATGCACACTACACACACATTATAAAGACGCTAATATACACTTAATTTATTTATTTATTGTCTAGAAATATATCGACACAATTGGTACTTTTCCACATTCATTAAAACTTATTTGACTGCGTTGCTAATCGACTGGTCAAAAGAGATAAAATTCTATCGTGCTTATGGCTCATACCCAGAACCACTACCCTGCGGCTCATTTTATCGTCGGCCCCAACATCGCACCTGTGTCAGTCGTGAGCTATGTACCAAGAGAGGATTTTTTATGTTGAAATTTATTTCTAAGTGCTTTCTTTACTGGAGCTTTTTTATCTTGTCTAAGAATATGTCCTGAAAATGTTTTATTTGGCTCCAAGGATTAATATATTGGACCTATTATATAAATCTCTATTGCTGACCCTTAGGATCATCTTATAGCAGCGGATACCTAATGTACGTCTTAAAGGTTTCCTTCAATATGTTTAATACAGTGTCAACTTGTTTGTTGTATAGATGTTGTATATGAATGCAGTACAGGCTGTAATTTTAATTTTTATGCTAATGTCTTTCTTATAGTCAATAGCTAGACTTTCATGCTTATTGAATCCAGCTACTGTTTGTTAGTGTTCAGAGGTGGGGATCTAGCATCTCACTTAGGCGGACACAATCCCAATTAATAACGTGTAAGCGTTTTAGGCACAAATAAGCGCACCTTAATAGTAGGGGTTTGGTGGTCTTAATGTAAAGCTAAAAATAGAAACAGAATTCCCATGGTTACTAGGAGAAATACCGTAGTTAACTAGGGGAATTCTCTCAGTTGCTAAGGGAATTCCTTGCAGTTTAGATTTCGGTTTGGGGCCGACCAAATAAGGTATGTCCGCTATTATTGTTAACTTTATATGAAGTCCACGTACTAAACCCCTAATACTCACCTTCCACCAGGGGCGGGCGAATCGAAGCGCCTTTAGTGTGACTGTAAGTTTGCTATAACGTCACCGTTAATGTAAAATTGCCTGAATCAACTCACTGTTAGCTCTTTTGCTAATTTCTTGCCGTTAGTTTTTTTGGTGAGCGAATCAAAACACAATTAGTAGTGTTGTAACCTTGCCGTTACTGCTCTGTCCTAATGGAGGGAATGAGGACCTTTAGTATTGCCGTTAGAGAACTTAGTTCAGTAGAAACCCAAACTCTGTGCGGAAGGCAATATTCTCTACTATTAAAGAATGTGGCAAGTCGATTTCCATTACGTCTCCTGTTTCCACTCCTCCTTCAATGCCGAACACCGTCTTCCTTGGAAAAATGTGGTATATTTCCCATTCCAAATCCGGTAAAATTGTCAAAATGTCAAGTTGCAGATCCACTTCTCCAATACTTCCGCCAGATTTCTTGCGACTTTTTTCTGTTTATTTAAGAAACTCGTTGCTTTAGCCTTCACCTAATTCCGCTTCTCGTTTTACCATTTGTCCTTAATGCTGTCTTCTGAGCGATTCTGACCACCGACCGTGTTGATCTTGCGAGTAAGCTTTCCATATAAAAGGTCTTTTTTCTTTTGCGTAATGTCGTTGGAATGTTTTGGTGTAAAGATTTCATTATTTGTTGTAAAAGAAATAAGGAGTAAATGTAATTCTTCTTCACTAAAATCCTTTGATCTTTGTCGTTTTGTTGTCACGTTTATGTGACTATAAAATTGACTAATAAAAATTGGCTGTAATAACAAACTATGTATTATAGCACACCTC
>JAUYWV010139602.1:0-10650 GCA_032274565.1 Nematoplana nigrocapitula | reverse complement strand
GCCAAGGCGATCGCGCTGGCCAGACGCACCTTATAGGTGTACTGGGCGCGGTGCCTCAAAAACAAACAAACAAACAAGCAGCAGCAGCAGCAATGAGAATGTGTACATTCCCAAACAGCAAAAAATAGAATTTAACTAGTACGTTACTGCAATGCTATCAATACAAACTATTGATATACAAAGTTTTTAATTAGGTTTAAATTGTTATACTCACCGTATTGAACAATCGCAACTCCAATGGAAAGGCGACTCGATAGGAAAGTTTGGCATAACGATTCAAGTGTTCAATGTACTTGAACCGTTTTAAATGCAAAGCGAGAATAACTGGCAACTTTTTGACACGCATTCTGGAATTGGAACGACGATGGAAAAAGGTGAATAGGTACTAAATAGAATAAAAACCTTCAATCTCTTTCACATAACTTAATCTTCCTCGCTTTACACTGACCTTCAGGTTATTAACTACACTTTTTGGTGTCCTTGCTCTTACTCAGTCCCGTACGCTAAATACCTTACCTGCCCTAACCTACCTTCCAGTGCTCAAACCAGGTCTCTCGTCAAAACTCTTCCCTGGTCCTAGCATTACTCATAATGAGGGGTGGAGAATATCATGAGTGCGAGGTCATATACGCAAAGGATATGTTTCTAAGAACAAGCACATTATCATTTAATCTAGCCCAATCTGGTACCTTGAAATTGTACAGGACTAAATAAAGAAAGCCATATAATACAAGTCTTTAAAATATCTCTTAAATTTTGCCGTTTTGCATTTTTGTCTGAGGGATTCAACAATTTGGATAATTGGGTAAAAATACCGCTAATGTTGGACAGATAATGTAAATTCAATACGAACTTACCTCTTTTGGGCCTCCTGCTTACTGCAGCAGACCTCGCAGTAGTACTTGTTGTCGAATTGCATCGTCTCTGTGTTGGAAAAGCACTGGAGACAGTGGGAAATGCTCGTGTTCTGTTCAACATCTACAGAAAGGTCGAAGAAGTCTTCGTCCTTGCGGCGTACGGTCTCGCAGTTCAGACATCTCGTCTCATTTGTCAGAGTGCCCTTTAGCAAGAGAGACGACGAAAATAGAATAGTGGAGACTATTGCACGCGGTTTTGCACATGCAGCATTTATGCACAGAGTGAGTTTCTTCCACCCATAAACCAAGGATGAATTCAACGTACATCAGAAATTTAATGTTCGGAGCAGCGGGCAGTCTCAAATGGCGAGGTCAGACAATGAAATGTCCTCAATACCCATTTCAAATTGGACTGACGAGGGTAGCGCCAGTTCTACCAGTGAACTTGGGGGTTGGTCTGCCTGTCTGTCTATGTCCGTCACGTTTATGTTCAAAGTCGATTTTCGCAGAATTGGTTTTAGTTGTTTGGATAAGGCTTTGAGTTCAAGACCCGCTGTGAATTAATTATCGATTTACCGAAAATATCGTAGTATATTTCTAATACTGTAGATGTCATGGAAGGACATGGTCAGAAGAGTTGGATTGGATGAGGATGGTGTTGGAGATAGAGTGAGATGGAGAGAAGGAGTTAGCAAAAAGAAGAAAGGATGAAAGTCAACAAGTCAGTAAGGGGGAAAATGCTGACTATAACAAAAGATGATGATATTACGTTGTCAATTCTGAAAAAGTTACCATTTTTATTTCCACATATATTATATTACACATAGTAGTAGTATGTATAGCGCATAGCAATGCTGAAAAATAATTTACGACCAGATCCCTTAACTTGGTATGAACTATTGAAGCATTTTTCGCATCTCTATAAGAGGGTCTATCTGACTGGAGGAATGGCAGAAGGGGGCGAGGACTCATCATTGGACTTACCGGTTCTTGTTCAGTCATCATATGAATTAGAACTGACTAATCAAAATCCATAATGATTTAGACAGTAATGAGCATAGTCTTCTTTCAGAAACTCCAAAGAGTGACGGATGAAGTTGAGTTATGTTGTTGTTGAATTTCCCGGTCGAGCGGACGCGCCAGCGCCCCTGCCCCCGGAAGAAAGAAAAAGAAGAGAAAAGAGAGGGAGTTACACGGAAAAGAGAGGGAGTTACACGGAAAAGAGATACATAGTACTGTATGTATACATATAAACAGACAGACCCTTTTAGAGAGATACGAGGAGACATCTCTAAAATTCGTCATATTGATCTACACAGAGGAAAGCGTAGGATCCATCGGTACAGTGCAGTGTGGATAGTCTATATCAAAAAGTTTCTACCTGAAAGATTTCGTGGATCCAAGTTGTTGTCGGAGGTTTACTGTCACCATCTGGGGCAACTGGAGTTAATTTGTCCTGCTTAGCTGCACAATCGGCTAAAATAACAAAGAATTTTGACAGAGTCACAAAAAAGACTTCGTGGGGAATTAAGTGGCCAGCCTGGGACCTACCTTGGAGCATATCGGCCATGTGATTCAAAATATAATTGAAAAATTCATGAGCGTCCTGCTGCATAAAATTGTCAAATGCCTCTGCAAAAAAAGGAAAAATATTCAACGATAAGACTGGTCCTCAGGCAGTAATCCCGGATATCCATGAACACCGTGTGCCAGATCTACTATGATACCCATTATTAACTACTTTATAAAAAGAACACGTATGAGAAAGGGTCGATATCATCTCCAGCTAAGAGTTTAACATTAAATGTATAAATTAATGGATGGTTAATCAGTAATAAGGTAATTCTGAATCGAAAGAAGAAACCCTGGACCTCAGAAAGGAACTGAAAATGATAGACTTTGCCTGAATGTCAATAAGACCAAAATAATGATTGTTGGTAATGGGGAGAAAAACCAAAAGTTTTCTATTTATAAACGGTGAAGAGAATGAGGTTGTTAAAATCTTCAACTTCCTCGGCTCGCTTATCACAAATAAGAAGGGTTCATCGTAAGAGAATCGGAGAAGGATAGCCATGGCGCAAACAGTCATGATGAGTCTCCGCAAGATTAGGAGTCGCTACACCGACTCTCGACGAACAAATTTACGACTCTCTGTTGTTTTCAATCGCTACATACGGCTACGAAAGCAGGATGATAAAAACAAGTCATGTGAGATGTGGATATGGCTCACCAGAAAATTGTCAAGTGGTCTATAGTAGGATAAAGGTGCATTTACCCTATATAGGGGGACGCCGTGGGAGGCTAGGGGCACGTGATCCTACTAACAAATATTTTCACAGTTTAAAAAATGAGTTATCTGCGCCTTCTTCCTATTTGTGCTCCCTCTCGATTTCTCTTTTATGTGCCCTCTGCACCTTCTTGGTTATTATGTTCCTTATCCCTTTTTATCCTTTTTGTATCGTTCGTGCGGCCTTCCTACATATTTATGCCCCTTCACCCGTTCTCCTTTAATGCTCCCTCTTTATATTCATCTTAAAATATGATGCCATGAGTGAAATTGCCTCGTTTATGTAAATGTATAACTTTATTAACGAGAAGGGCGCCCAGTAGAGCAAAAAGCATTTTAATTTATAATATTATATTATCTCTGAGGGGGACCAGACCCCTTGGACCTTTCCCCTGGTAGCGCAACTGAGGTGCTTGGTATTAGCTGTAAAGAGTAGAAAAGCAACGATGACTATGTTCCGCAAATCATCTAACAAGACATCAAGCCTGCTCGAATACTTTGGACTGGTCACAGACGTCGCAGGGATAATGAGTATCTTTAGAAACAGATAACGGAAGGGATAACTGAGGAAAGCAGAAGACGAGGCAGGCCAAAAATGCGTTGGATTGACAAAATAAAAGAAGAAATGCGGACATTGCCACGTGCAGTGGACACAAAACCGCCCAGTGTGGCGTGCAGACCTCAATGTACTCACCAAGCGGCTTCCTGTGCCGTAATGGACAAATTAAAGAACCAAGACTAATTAGAGCTCAAACTATATAATATATTCCTTTCACAAGGTCAGCTTTATGTAGCCCATGCTCGGCCTTGGAACAGGGTTAAGCTGTCTAATTTGACTGAAATTGAAGATACAAGCAATGCTGTGTACCACACAGTCCTCAGGAACTCAGTTCATACCAAACTTATTAGATGTTCCTATCAATTTAACTCTTGGAGCGGGTGTCATTCGACAACAATATGCACCATTGTATAAATTCGAATATACCAAAATGGTCAACGTATAAAAGCGAAATGTCAATAAAAAAATTAATAACACACTAAATCTGAACAAATAAATAAATAAGTACCGGTTGCATGACCTCCCATGATGTAGATGTACCAGGAAACAACCAAATTCTTAAGTAAATAATTTATATGATGATTCAGAAGGAAAAAGAAGATAGGAGAATTATTTTGAGAAATACTTTCTTTGGTTCAAATCGGAGTCAACCCAAGGAGTGCTAATGGTCTTAAAATCACAGTAAAAGTGACCTCGTGAAATGTAACCAATTTTACTTATAAATTCCGAGGTATACTACTCCCAAATTTATTAGTAGTAAAATAAAAATGTATGTCTTTTAAATATCGCAAATTTTAATACATATTTTAATTTTTATCAATTATTTTATCATAGAAATAAAAACCTTAAATTATTTTAAAATGCCCCCCCCCACACACACACACACTGGGAGAGAGAAAGAGTAAAAGAGAAAGAGAAAGAGAGAACTCTACTTTATATAGATAGATTAAAGATCCGATAAAACTACATACGCTATCCAACTCTCATAAACCGTATTATAATCTTAAGTATGAAAACCAACAGCGAAAAACATAAGTTATCAATTAGAAACAACTTATTTATATGCAGTTCATGAAATTAAAACGCCTTTACTCAAGCTACAGTTTTTCGAAGCAACTGAAAGCCATTCTCAACCAAACAGCAATTATTTATTCATGTCCCTCATTCGCATTATCAATGTCAATTTTCTGAAACCCTGTCGGCCTGAGAATGACTTTCGGTAAGTCGAAATCAGTTGCTATTCAAACTATTATAAGTTTGGATAACTGGATTCTGCGAGTCACGTTAGCAATAACCTAGTTGAGATATATTACCCAGAGCATCAAATAATTGCCTTGACATTCATTAGCATTATTTAATAAAAATAATAAAGGAAGTATTATACGTGCTATACTCACCATTCTCTTTTTTCAAGCGTTGAATGAACTTTTTCGGCGCAATTTGTCCAACCCGCTTTTTCTGGGTGGTAACACAGTGAAAAAGATCGGCGATGCACGTGAGTAAAGTCTCCTTTTTCTGTCCCTTATTCTGCTGCTTGTATTGGAGGACTCGATCGCGAAAAGGTTTACAGAAATAGAGGGCTTGTAGAACTGAGTTACAATAGCAGGTGTTGCCAAACTAAAAAGAGATAAGCAATATATAGATTTATGTACTATCCTAACTTCTAATGATATAATTGATTATTTATTTGATTGTTACTTGTTTGGCAAACATTTGCATAATTACAAAATTGCTTAGATATTGTAGACATCCCTACAGGGATCAAGCATATTAATCATCAGTAAAAATATAGATCCGGGCTACTTGTACTTACATTTGTAAACTTCAATGAAACAAATTTTAAACGATAAAAACAGAATAACAGACTAACACACACACACATCTACTGCGATCAAACAGACCTCGATTTCACCAACAGACCTTGTCTAAAAAAATAGAACACATTCAAATAATTACATTTAGAAGTCCAAAGTAGTGCTCATTGGGAGGAAACTGGTCGGCACCAATATCCTTTTCTAACTGGGAAGCATTATGTCCCTGAAAGAGAAAAAAATTTAATAAATAATGATCTAATTATATAGATGACCAATAATTTTGCTGAATATTTCTACTAACTATAGTAACAGATATAATTTTCAGCATAATATGGCATTTTTCATGTGTTCTTATTTAGTATATTTAAATTAAATAATATCATAAAATATATAGTGCATTGAGAAAAAATGAATTTATAAGCTGAGTAATGTAAATAAAATAACTAGAATGACTCCGAATATTGCCACTGGTCATGCAGTAAATACTGTTTACAATAATTTTTATTATATAAAAAAATTAATATGTCATATCATCATGGTGTAATGCTGTACATGATTAAGCCTGTCTGACATCAGCACACTGTGTAAAGAAACCTTTCAAGAGATGTTTAATCTAATAAAGAATTTAATGTATCATTGGGCACCGACTATGTGAGGTCTAGCCATTAGGCATCTTGCTTGTTTTATCCACTTTGTATCCCTTTTCAGCCTCAAAGGAAGATTCCTTCTTCCTTTTGTGGTATAAAAAATTATGTCCAGTAGATGCCATTCAGCTCCCAATTGAGGTATTGTTCATGCACATGAGGGATTTTTGCATGCCAGTATACAGAATTACTACGAAATAATGAAGCCAAGTATCTGAGAGAATGAGGAGATGTAATATTCCACATGCTGCAAGGGACTAGAATAGGCTATATTAAGGGCTATTGTTTAAAGCACTTCGAGCCATTTATTTTCATATTTCTGTGATGACTTTAATAGTTTTTGCAAGACAAGATGCAGTTGAAGGTTATACTAAGCTGTTCTAGTAGTAAATCCTGAAACTTTTTATTTTAATTGACACATCTTTTTAAAAAAATGATTGTTCTTATTAACTCTAATGGGTCTTTCTCTGACCAAACAACAAATGATCTGTGGCACACCTTCTCCAAAATGCTTCAAATTTTTAATACGTTATTTAGCCACAAAATAAGTTAAAACTCAAATATTACTGCTCAATAATGAATGGTTTAAAAGCTACAGGTCTACAAACTTTGAGACAAAAATAGCGATTTTCATATTTGTTCATTTTTTACATTTTGTATTTTTTATATTTCAGTTCTAACATTCAAGAACATTGATATGTTCCTTAGTTTTGAAGATAGTATACCAATATACAAGTAAATTTTTTTATTGTGTTCTCATTTGTTATGTTTCGAATAATCACCACTAAAAACATGCAAATTTGCTTTTCTGTACTAACTTTATTATAAACAAGTATATTTTAGATTTTATATCGCATATTCATGTTCTCAATTCTTAGAAAAAAAATCGAAAAAAATTATATTTTTTAAAAAAATGACGCTTTTTACCAAGTTTATGCACTTCTTTTTCTAACACCTAATAGATGAAAAAATCATTTCAATTTGAATACAAAACAATATAACAAATTATATAAATCTAATTGAAACATGTTGTTTGGGCATATTATTAAAAAAACAATTTCAAAATATCAATTTTTCCTTATTATAATTTTTTCTAAGATGTGAGAACATGAAAATGTGATATAAAACCTAAAATATACTTGTTTATAGTTACGTTAGTACAGAAAAAAAGCTGTTCTTAAGTATAATACATTTTCTAGTAATATATCAAATATGGGACAAAATGGTTAAATGGCAAATTTGCATGTTTTCAGTAGTGATTATTCAAAATCTAACAAATGAGAACATGATAAAAATAAATTTTACTTGTACATTGGTATACTGAATACCTTCAAAACTAAGAAACAATATCAATGTTCTTGAATGTTAGAACTGAAATATAAGAACAAAAAATGTAAAAATGAACAAATATGAAAATTGCTATTTTTGGCACAAAGTTTGGAGACCTGTAATTTTTAAACTATTCATTATTGAGCAGTAAAAGGTTTAGATTTAACCTATTTTTCTACTAAATAACATATGTTAAAAAATTGAAGCATTTGAAGGTGTGCCAAACACATTTCTAAAATCTGTTGTTTGGTAAGAGAATGACCTTAATGACATTTTTAAGAGTCAAGATGGGGTATCAAACAAAAACAAAATAAATCAAATTAAGCATCAAATATATTAAAAACATTTACTTTATTTAAATAAAACATTGTTAAACATATAAAAAATAAAACAGTTGTGAAAATAATAATAAAATAATAATCAAAAACATGAGTAATTTCATTATTTATATATGGAAAACAAATATCTTATTGAATCCATTTATATCAAAAAGAAAAGAAATGTAATCTGGAACCTCTACATTCCTATCATATGTGTATGAAACCAATTTCTGCCTTCTAAGAACCAAACCTTTCTATAATGTATTGAAAATGCTGGAAATACAATGATGTTTTTACCTTCTGGTCATGTATTTAAAACTTTTGAAAATATAATTTATGCATACTATAAATTATGACCTAAAGCTTGATGCCAATCATTCAAATAGCCATTAAAAGTTATTTGCGATTATTAGAAAATGGGAAGATCCTTAGTATGCTTTAGTAAGGCTTTTCTATATTTTAGAGCACTCAGACATTCATGTCCTTCATTTGTGAAATATATTGTATATTAATTTATATATTAAAAAGACTATTCCTATTAGATATTAATAAAAAAATATTTATATTGCTTGAAAATGTCAAATAATAAAAAACATGTCAATTGAACCCCAGTCTGTTCCATTTTTCTATGCACTGCTGAGTTTTGTTGACTAATAGGTCTTCTGGCATATTGGAAGAAGCTCATCCACCTACTCAGTGCTTACACGCCACAGGTGGGCAGATCAGATGCTAGGAAGTGAAGTGGAGATGTGACCCAACAGTTTACTACTTGTAGCTGGCAACTGCAATGGTCATGTGGGTAGGAAAGCGGATGGAAGCTTTGGGATGAGAATGATTGGACAAAATTTAGAGAGAATGGAGTCTATGGGAAGGTAACAGCTATGTATCTGTATAGAATATGCTTAATAGACAGTATGAAAAGTTTGTAGGGTGAGCAAAGCGATGCCTTAAAATAAAAATCCAAAAAATAAAAGTAAAAATAATTTATTGTAAAGTGATTACAAATAAAAAAGTGAGAAAAATATAGAAGGCAAATTGTTTGAAGGATAAAGATGGCCCAATTATGTTTGATAAGGATAACAGGAAGAAAGTGTGGAAGGTGCATATTGAGGTAATCATGTATGGGATAGTCTTGATAGAGCAGAAAATTCAGAGTGGCCAGTCTAGAAAATAAGCATGGTTGAAGTGAAAAGAGATATAGTAGGTCTAAATAATAGGAAAGTAATTGACTAATTGAAATCACAAAAGAGTACTTTAAATTATCTTATCATGGAAAAAGAATGCTACTTCAAGCAGTATGCCAGAGGATTGGAAGTTTATCATGATAGTTCCATTGTGTGATAGAGATTGGATCATACAGAGGTAATAATAATAATAACTTTTTATTTGCCACCTGGGCTTCAATCAACAAATAACAGTTTAACAATATAAATAAAAAAGGGGATTTTGTTCGGTCAGACTAACAGAATAACTAAAAACAAGTAACCTACATATAAAAAACAATTAACAGCTGTTTGGGATGAAGTAAACACAAAAAGCTGGAAAAATATAACTATAAAAAAACACAAAAAAATACAACAAAGGCTTTTACATATTGAAGAAAAACATAGAAAACGTTCCTTAAAATGGGGAAACAAAATTAAACTAAACAATGTTATGAACCTGACCGAGCAAAAGTTAAATACAAGTTTTTTTTGTTTTTTTTACTTTAACCTAAACAAAGCCCCTGGTATGGCTAGTGGTACCAGAGGAGAAAAACTTCTATCGAGCTGGTATCAGCTATTAGAACAGATAAAGGTAGTTGAAAGAGTGTTAAAGAAGTTGATGAAGATTTTTTAGATTGGTGAGATGTAGTTTGGTTATATGTCAGATAGAAAGACTATAGTTGCCATCTTTATTGTGAGGAAAATGCAAGGTTATGCAAAGAAAAGGGAAAAATAATTTATATGCTTAGTTGATCTAGAAAAAGCATTTCATAGGGTGCCAAGAGCAGTAATAAGATGGGCTCTATAGAGAAAAGAAATGCCTAAGTTTGGGTGCATGTGAAAATGTACTTTATATGAAGCAGCCAAAATAAGTGGATTTTCTGAGAAGTTTAGTGTTAATATTGGATGTTATCAAGAAATAATTCCTTCCTTGTTCCTTTTGGTGATAGTCATTGACACATTGACATCCCTTCTGGATTAAATTTATTTCAGTCATGGACATATTCCTAACAATGCTGTGAAATTTTGGAATCCTTGCTGTGAAATCTTGTTATTTAATAATTTGAACTATAAATCAGCCTTTTTGTTAAGAATTTATATATTTTTGTCCAATTTATGCTGTGAAATTCACAGCAAGAAATTATTTTCAGAGGACATGTCCTCCGAAACAGTACTTTATTTCAAAGAGGTATGGCGGTAAATCAATATGGCATTGAATGAACACTGATTCTAAAACACGTGTAGCTCAAGCATCAGTTAAACTTATTACAGGAACAACTGAGTTAAAATCAATGGAATGGCCAGTAAGTAGTATTAAAAGAATATACTAAAGGTACTTAGGTCCTTTTTTCCAGTTTACTCTAGTAAAACAAACTATATATAAAATAAGAGTTCACTTTACTAATAATTTTCCTTTTTATTTTATCAATATTGGTTATATCTAACAAAAGTTATTGATCTTTAAAGTTTGACAAATTTTGTCCTCTAATTTCAATGGCAATTTATCATTAGAGTTTGGCTCCTTAAGTTTGCAATTTTGGCCAATTTTCGGAAATATTTAAAAAATATTAATTTTTGCATAACTCAAGTTCTACTTAACCAAATTTGATGATTTAAATTTCTATATGTTACAAT
>JAUYWV010139591.1:0-10651 GCA_032274565.1 Nematoplana nigrocapitula | reverse complement strand
ACTCACGACCCCGCCTACATCCGCGCCAGCCGGCGCGGGACACAGGCGTGACCTGAACTAGAAAGAAAGAAAGAAAGCAGGCTTCGTGTTCAGAGGCGTCAGAAGGGGGGTGCGTTGGGTGCCTCCTGACGGCCCAGATGTTATAATGGTAAGAATGGTTTCGTGTAATTTATCCAAAAGTGATCTATCTCAATATGGACCAATCTACTACCTTGTTTTCGTCGGCGTGGTAGATGAGATGCTTGGTCTCGGAATCGTAGGGGTCGTAGTCTTTGGGCGAGATCCATTCGGCCACTTCATCCCGATCCATTTTCCCATCCTGGTTGGTGTCCCGATGTATGCCAAAGCTCTCGCGCTCCCGCTCAAAATATTCCGGAGGACTTCCGCCTTCGCCTGCTCTAGACGGACTCCACAAATCATCTGCAATGGATCGTGATGAGTGAGAGTAGTGTGAGCAGAGTTCTTCCAGGCACACTTTTAATGACGGAGAAAGGGTGTGATTTTGGTGAAATAGTGTATTTGTGGTTAGTTTCAGTTCGCTTTGCGGAGGCCATTACAGTTTGCTTTCGGTTTCACTTTTGCTTAGAGCTCCTATTTAGGAGCTGCTATATTAAGCAGTGTTTCATAAACAGGCGATAGCAGAGGAGCTATTTAGCTGCTCCTAACTGCTAAGTTTTATTAAACAAGCCCTGGTTAACCCGTTGGGAAATTTGCTTAACGAGAAAATGTGGTTATATTAAAAGAGATATGTTTTTATTGTTCTTTTACCCAATTTACGAGTCGATCAATGCAAAAAATATTTTTTCATGGACAAATAAACAACACTACTTTTGGAATGTCCCCCTGTTTGTTCACGATGGTGCACGAATGGTTCCGTCCTAATGTAACACCGAAATACAAAGTGAGATGTGTTTTATAACGATTTAAAACTATTTAAAAAGAGTGCACGTAAGTGCCAAAAGTGTTTTGTGCTGTTTAAATAACACATTTGTGCGAGAGACAGATAGAGTCGTACAGAGCGTATTTTTTATCATGAATAACTTAAAATCGGTCATACAATCTGCAAGTTTACAAAATACAGCGAAATCAACAATGTACAACTTAACCAACCCGTTACCAAAGCTGACACCGTAGACAAAGTCAGACATAAAAAACTGGGTGATCAGAAAGCGGAGATATGCGAACTGGAGTACCTGAATCCAGTTATTTCGAACATAACACTGACAAATTCTGCAACCATGGAAAAATACATAAGTGGCAGTTCAATTGGAACTACGTCACTTTAATTTCAAATCAAAGAATATATCAAGGATTTGATGACGTCATCGTAACTGAACGTCAATGAGATTATCAAAGGCTTCACAGAACAATTATTGCAATAAGGCAAGTTTCTAGTCTAGGAATAGTGGCAATGGAGAAGGATGGAAAACGTGGAAGTGCTGGGGAGGGTTGGATAATGCCGCACTCACTCTCATCAATGCCATCCGGGAGAGACATAAAAGATGGTTGAGCATCCTATTTCGTCACGACAGCTTACTGAAGCTGGTTCATGAAGATTGGACGGAGGGTAAACGGACAAGAAGAGGACGCAGAAGAAGGCAGATGCTGGACGAAATAAAAGAAGAACACCAAAGAAAGAGGCTCAGAACAGGTGGAGCTGGATGTATAGTGTCCAAACCAACCACTACAAGGTCAATCAGTGAGTCTCGTTGTATATTTGAACTACTTTACTAGGCAACATATTATGGCAATTGCCTCCCAACCAAATAGTTTCAGATTTAACAATAGAATGAAGATGAAAATAAATTTAAAGATTGTAAAAAATTAAGGATTAGAATAGAGCTAAGATGAAATAAAATTATGATTAGAAACACATAAGAATAGAATTAAATTAAGATTAGCAGAAATTTGACATTGAAATCAAATTAAGATTAAAATTAAATTAAATTATCGAATAGAATAAATTTAGGATGAAAATAAAATAAAAATTAGAAAATGAAGATTTGTATAAATTAAAGATTATTTTTTAGGATGAAAATAAAATTAGGATTAGAATAAAATGAAGATTAGGATAAATTTGAATAAATCAGTGAAAAATATAATAGAATCTTATTAAAATGTTACTTTATAACATTCTATACAAATTCATTTTATTCTAATATGTATTTTAATATTAATTTTATCTGCGTCTTAATTTTTCTAATCCTTAATTTATTCGAATCGTAAATTTACTCTTATCTTCCCTTTAGTCAAATCTTAATTTTATTCTACTCTTAATTTTATTGATAAATCCGCAACTTCTTGATTTTGGAGCCAATTACCATAGTGCAGTTCGAACAATCAAGACTGATTGACCGCATAGGCAGTCCATAAATGATGATGACGATGATGAATTTAAATGTGAAATTTGAACGCCTACTACGTTGATAACTAGTTTAAATACGATAAACCTGAATACAAATTTGGAATTATCTACAAATCAATGCAAGTAGAAAATTCGTTTCTTACAATTATAGCGGAAATTGAATTTTCATCAAAAACAATTAAAGTCTTCCCTATGAAGCATTAATTAACTGACGACGGCTAATAACAAAACCTTGAAGGCAGAATCTCGATGCTTGCATTCCACTGGCTTTTTCATTTAGTTTAGTTGAATATCTTAAAATGCGTCCTCGCCGCTTTATCTATAAAAGAGTCTGTCAGTCTGGACTAAGAAACAGAATCGACGAGGACGCATCATTGGATTTACCAGGACTTCCTGGTTTCACCTTGATCAGGTAACTATAGTCGGTGACGAAACGTCGGTGTATTCAAAATACAATTTTGATTGGTGATCTTTTCAATACTTGTTCATATCTTTTAGGATCTCCATAAACCTAAAAATTATAAATAGAAGTCGAATTACTAAAAAAAAGATAAAAACGCAACCTGAAAAGCTAAACGAAAAAATTATAAGTACGCCAGCTTCGTAAGATTGAATTTCTGTGGGAATTGACGCACACACTCTGCTAGTCGCTTTCTGATCACCCAATTACACAGAGTACCGCAGATGCACTTACTTCAATATTGTAACTGACCATTATTCTGTGCAGAAGAACAACAAATTTGGACGAGTTATTCATTTGTATCAACGTAATGCAATACAACAAAATTATGAGGAAAGCCTATGTAGAGTCAAATAGCTTTCAATCATTAATGTGAACGACAGAGTAACACAGTAAGTAATGCAGTTGAGAAGATTCATCTTACTCATGTATTCCTCCAGATCAATATAGCCATCTCCATTCGTGTCGATATCTTCGATTGTCTCCTAAGACATAAAAAGAAACTGTTTCTCAAAGTCTAGAAAATGGATCAGCGAAAATAGTGGCAAAATTCGAAGCATTTTACGACCCACACAGTAAAATAGCCGATTAACAGACTATACTACTAAAGAGTAGAACAATCGATCATTAGTAAAGACAAAGGAACAGTTACGTTCGAATTATTTGTTAACTAGTGGATATATAAGCAGAATGGAAATGGAATTACGCTAAAGTTAAAAAGTTGACATAGATAGTGATTTTGATTAGTGACAAAATGCCAAATAAACGAAAATCAACGATTGACTCCCAGTCACGAGCTGCCAAGAGAATGAGAGTGCATCGAAACGAAGAAACAACTCAACCACGCACTGCTCGCCATTAAATCAACTGCGCGACTGCGAAGCCTTCGCACAGCGCACTGCCTGTCATCCAACAAACGCTGCACGAATGTCTCAAGTCAGCGCCAATGAAACACCCACGCAGTCCATCATCACAAAACGCTAGGGAGCTACAAGTTCCGCTTTTAGGATCATTCCTAATCGATAGATCAACGGCCCTTACCGACACCACCGCGTCCAGCATGTGTTGGTGATCCTCGGGGTGAGTGAACACGAGGAATTCCTTCCGGATAAGCAGTCCGTCTCTGTCGAGGTCGGCCAGGCTCCAACGCCTCCTATCCCTGGCTATCATCTTCCTCATCAACTCCAGCTGAGTGGGATCGTCTGCCCGATCTGCAACAGTCGAAAAAACTGTCAACATGAGGCAGGGGAGGGGAGTGTACCGAAGATCACCCTTTTATACTACTGAAACTATTAGAACACTCAATGTGATTGGTTGGTTCGCTGCTCACATTTTTTATGACAATAACAATCTACTAATACTAAAAGCGCAATTGCCATATCTTACATGAACAAGTGAATACTTCTATTCAATTGGAGTGTCTATCTGAAAGTAATAATATTTTCACTGCGGCACAGATGGCAATGGTAGGGCGGACCAAAATGAGACCAACGCCCCGCACCAATTGATTTGGGAACGGCCAAGGCGACACTATCAAGGAGAAAGTAGGTAAGAAAAGAGAGAGAGAGGGGGGGAGAAAATAGATCAAAGGAAAGGGATAATAGAAGAAAAAGAGGGAGGTAGAGAGAAAAGATTTGAGTAGGTCCCATCCAGGAAATGCAGCACTTTGCTTGCCGAAGCAGGACATTTTCGCCACGAGAAGGCGGCTGCATGTGGACAGTCCCTCATCCAGGAAATGAAGCAATTTGCCTGCCGAAGCAGGACATTCCCGCCACGAGAAGGCGGCTGCATGAGGACAGTCCCTCATCCAGGGAATGAAGCACTTTACCTGCCGAAGCAGGACATTCCCGCCACGAGAAGGCGGCTGCATGAGGACAGTCCCTCATCCAGGGAATGCAGCACTTTGCCTGCCGAAGCAGGACATTCCCGCCACGAGAAGGCGGCTCAATTGGGCCGTCGTATTACATCGGATATTGACCTAGACGTGTACACTTGAGTTAGCGAGTATCGCATAATTTAACCGACAATTGCCCGTACAAAGGCACTAAACCCCACAAAAGTTCCGGTTTTTTATCACAAAGGAAGGCATTTCCTTTTGAAAATCACGTAGATATCCCGGCGCTCGGAAATCACCCGTAGGAATATGCGCAGCAATATCAAGTCTCGGTGCAGCCTTAGTTACATACTGACTCGAATTCTTGGAACAGACAAGAATAACAGGACTCACTTCAAAGACACAAATATTTATTTTCTCAAGTTCCCAAGCGAATCCTCCAAGTATATAGGAAAAACGACCACGAAAAGTACAGTACTTTATCCAAGTTTTGATTCACCTTTGGGTAGGCAGCGAAAATATCACCGAAGCATGCTACATCCCCGGACTAAACCATCGCAAATAACTTATCCAAATTCCATTTAGGCGCTGTTTCCTTAATCACTGCTCCTCAGATGGCATTCTTATCTTATTAGTATAAAAACTCGAGTTTCCCAAACCGATGTGAAATATTTGTAAGACAATTATACGTGTTGAAAAAATTGGGATATCCTAAACTTAAGCAGACGAAGCTGAAAATTGTAATACTAGAAGAGCTCACCAGAAGGTCATGTTTCGCATTTTAACACATTCACATAAGGCAATCTATCAATCTTAGAAATAGAGAAATCAGTATAGCGATATTTCATTGATATTGAGTTCCACAGGCAAATCTGGTGGGATTCGATGCAGAGTCATTGTGGACAATATTTGAACTTTGCGACTACTTGCTTAGTTTGACAGACTGTGAGATCTTCAGTTTTAGGGGTATCCTTTTACGGATGAAGACGGTAAATGCATTCGAAAATTGTTGCGAATGCGTTATATATTACAGTATGTGTACACGTCTACAGCAAGTTCCAATCAAAACCTTTTAGCATTTATTCCTCACCTTTTTCTTCCCCGTATATCTCTTGCCTATACTGTTCGAAAGAAATTCGGCCCTGGTCATCCTTCTTCAACGGCTGCCACAGTTTGTCGGCGTCGTCCTGCAGATACTTCTTCGCCTGCTTCTTGATCCAGTCGTACAATTCGTTCTCAGACACTTTACCATCTCCATCCGAGTCCACTTTATCCACGATTTCACTGGACGCGCAAGCAAAACAGAGTGAGTCAGTGAAAAATAAAAATAAGGCTAAAATAGTCATTTAAAATAACATTCTACTTATGAAGTAGTATGCAACAACATGTATTAAAACATAACTGTAGGAAAAACGACTTTATTTCGTAGAGATTTAAAAGATTTGAAAACTGTTTGTGTGGCAAATGGCAATCAATACACCAATACTATAAAAATATAATATTGCAAATGCTCACCTGAGCTTCTTCTGACTTTCTTCGGGTGTCATGCTATCAAAATTCTTGGCCTGTTCCTTGCCCAAAAATGCATCATGGTCAAACCTTGTATCGTGCTCATCACTGCCTGCATTATGAGCATAATCACTGAGTTCCTGGATAACAAAAAACTCATCAGTAAAAAAACAATTTATTACAATAGGAAGCAGCCTGTTTATAAAATATAGAATCTACAGTATTTAGATAGACATGCACATAGCCATCATAGTTATAAACCTAAGAACTATAGCTACTCATTTACCTTATCTCTTCTCCTTTGATTGTCCTGTGGTGGCTTGGCATTGATAAGTGTATACAAAGCAAATATCAAAATAACACCCTTCATTTCACTTGACTCTGAAAGTATAAGCAATATCTTTTAGAATTCCAAAAGACAAAAACAGTAGATTGTATATATTTTCAGCATAAAAAATCTTATAGTTCAGACATAAAAGTGTACTGGTATTTTATATTTAAATAAACATATGTATAAAACTTAGTATCAGGGTATTTTTAAAAATACATACTGTAGATACAACAAAGATTAATCGTTTTTATAAATATAATCTGATTTTCAAAAATAATACTAAAGGAATATTCATATGCCAACACCATTTCCATGGAAGTATTACAGATCACAATATAAATACAGGTATAAAATGACAGATTTTTCAATCTTAAAAGTGTATAAAAAGACACTAAACTGGAACCTGTGGCTCCCATAGCATTTGTTTAATGATGAACAGTGCACTGGGATAATTGATAAAAAAATAAATAAAAATAATTATTTAGTTTTTTAACAATTATCCCAAAGTGCTAACTATCAATCCTGTTTGTAAACCATCTAAAATGTTAAAAATTCACCCACTATCCAAATAAATTTACCATTGCTCAACATTTGCATGTTTCAAACTAAATTCTTAGACAGTGACTCCTTCTAAATTTATTTATGATTTTAAAAATATAGTTAATTACATTCATAATATTTTGTTTTAAACTTTTTCGCAGTGGTTACACTGGAATCCTGTACCATGGAGTTAAAGTTCAGGACCTCCCATACGTATGTGCAATGAATTCATTTTCTGACTTCAAAAATCAAAATGGTGGTCTTCGAGGGATTAAAAGTTGGTGATAAATTGCCTTATTTTCTCATTAAAAGATGCCATCACTAACACAGAGAGATGATTTCATGTATAATTATACTAGGTCCTGAGAGACTTACATACTATTGAGGGAGCTTGAAAAATATATCCAAATGTGGTATCTATTTGGCAGTGGATACAGTTCCAGTCACCGTAATCCTGCTTGCAGGATACAGTTCCGGTCACCGGAATCCTGTATCACGGGGATAAAGTTCTGGTCACCAGAATCCTGTATCGCGGGGATAAAGTTCAGGAACTCATAGAGTAGAAATATACAGAGTTCCGTCTCACAAAATCAAAATGACCAGAATCCTGTATTGCGGGGATAAAGTTCCGGACCTCCTATATGCATAGAGTAGAAATACATAAAGTTCTGTCTATCATCTAAATGACTGGAATCCTGTGTCACCTAGTTAAAGTTCCGGACCTCCCGTATGCATAGAGTAGAAATACACAGAGTTCTGTCTTTCAAAATCTAAATGACCAGAATCCTGTGTCACAGGGTTAAAGTTCCAGACCTCCCGTACACATAGAGTAGAAATACTCAGTTGTCTCTAAAAAACCTAAATGACCAGAATCCTATGTCGTGGGGTTAAAGTTCCAGACCTCCCATATGCAATAGAGTAGAAATACATAAAGTTCTGTCTCTCAAAATCTAAATGACCATAATCCTGTGAAGCGGGGTTAAAGTTCTGGACCTCCCATATGCATAGAATAGAAATACACAGAGTTCTGTCTCTCAAAATCTAAATGCCACAATCCTGTGTCACGGGGTTAAAGTTCCACCTCCCATATGCATAGAGTAGAATTTTTTACCACCTGAAAATGCAATTAAATTGGATTGAATATTATTTAAACTCGGAATAGGCTTTACATATAACTTTCGGGTATCTCTTCTGTGCTCCCTCTTAGAGTGCAGGAGTCTTTCTAATAGAACTGTACCAGAGATAACCTTTCCATCATATTGATTGCATCTTTTAAGGTAAAAAAGAGAGTAATTTATCACCAACTTCTATTCCCTCCATTCTGATTTTTTTAATTTGTCAACTGAATTCATTGCACATATGTATGGCCATAGAGTATATATAGAGTTGCATCATTTCTATTTTTAATTGTATGCAGCTATAGACATGCCTAAGTTAATGAATTTTCTATAGTAAAATGCGACACATGATTCTGCACAAGGAATAATTGATATGTTGGAGGCTGCTGCGCAGATAGCTATATCTAGCTTGGATTTACAGGCTGCAGGCTGAGTTGCGTATACAAGATTATGGTCATTTAGATTTTGAGAGACGTAACTTTGTGTTTCTACTCTATGTTTACGGGAGGTCCGGAACTTAATCCCCACGATACAGGATTCTGGTCATTTAGATTTTAAGAGACGGAACTCTGTATATTTCTACTCTATGTGTACAAGAGGTCCGGAACGTTAACCCTGTGATCCAGGATTCTGGTCATTTAGATTTTAAGAGACAGAACTTTATGTATTTCTATTTTATGCGTATGGGAGGTCCGGAACTTTATCCCCACGACACATGATTCTGGTCATTTTGATTTTGAGAGATGGAACTCTGTGTATTTCTACTCTATGAAGTCTTGAACTTTATCCCCGCGATTCAGGGGTGCATTTCATCAAGCTGTTCTATCCTTAGGCTTAGTTGTACTGTATACTATCTCCTGATTTAGAACAGCGACATGTTTCATCAAGGTGTACTAATATAAAGAGACTGTCCTAAACTCTGTTGTTCGAATGTAGGTTAGCTGTTAATAGTAATACTAATAGCAGTAAATATCGTTATTAAACTTAAAGTGGTGTTAAGTTAAATAGTAATAGTGTCATTATATATGATATAATTTTAATATATATGATTATTATGAAATTATTTAATATCAATAAAATAAATGTATATTAAAAATTAAAAGTATAATATTAATAACAATATTATAATGGCAATGCAATGTCTGGCAATGATATTTTAGATTTAGGTAAGTCAAATGTATTTTGTTAGTGAATACAATGTCAATGTATGCTATCAGTTATGATTCAAAGTATTCCACAAATTTCAACAAGCAAAAACGTATAATATAGGTAATCCAGCAGAAGTTTTGTGATGGGGCAAAAAAATAAAAACATGATTGATTAATACTTAGTAATAGTTCTGATTTTACGAATACACATATTTGTACTTTCTGTATAACTATAAGCACATATAGATTAAAAATATTACTCACTGCAATACTTTTATCACCTGCACACTGTACACCTCTCTAACAGTAAGTTACTTGGGAAGTATGACGTGTCACTTTGCCACGTAAACTAAACACACGCTGGCTTACCTGGGGAGGGAAAGTTCACGAAAACAGGGAAATCCGAATGACCAAATTGATCTACTTATTTGTAACCTTGACCAGAAATTATTATGAAGGAAAACAATATCTGGGTCAGGAAAATAAAACGTGCACTTCACGCGAAGAGGTTGTTCAGTATGAGGTAACGCTATTTTTTACCATTTTGAACACCCACCTTACAATAACGCATAGTAATTCTGAATAAAACATATTCTATACCGTCAGGGAAGTGAGGGAACGCCTGCTTTCCAACCCACCCGCGCACACACCAAACTCAGAACTAGTCCACATATGTACCATGTTAGTGGGTAAAAAATCCCAATATACCCCACTTAGATTTAAATTAACTAATTTTTAGTAGTATCTATTACATTAAGCAAGCTACGTGATTTCTGGGTATAAGTCGCGTACACTTAGAACACGTCGTCTGCTGATCATACAGAGAGAGAGCTAGCCAGCGATGACTAACTCACAGTCACACATAAACTGGTTAGCTGATCTATTGAGTTTCTCTCTCACTTCGCAAGCAAGATTACGCAAGGAAACGGGCGGACACTGCCGGAGCGTTCTTTTAAGCGTTTGTCAGAAACACGTTGTACACCTACTGATACTCAACTTCAGCGCGAATTGTTCTTTAGATATAACGCACGCTACAAAGCAACTGAGCGATTGAGCCTCGAACGGTTGAACGCACACTGAGCGATTGAATAATTGAGTGCGTTGTGATTTAAATGAGCACAGAAATAAGAGCAAAATCATGATTATAGCATGTAAAGAATGTTATAATTAAATAGACTCAGGTCATTTAGTAACTATTTATTATTAATGATCACACCGTTTCTGAAACAGATAACAACAGATAACAGGTAATATATACAGTTCGTATACAGGTAATACTCTATATCCCCTCCCGAGACTTTGAAGTCTGAAAGTCTGAGGTTGAAACACATAAAGAGACAACAGAT
>JAUYWV010139590.1:0-19253 GCA_032274565.1 Nematoplana nigrocapitula | reverse complement strand
CGGACGGGCCCCGTGCTCTTCCCTATCTGAGGGGGATCGGGGTGCTGACGCGCCCCCCCGACCGGGAATGAGAAAGAGAAAGGAAAAAAAGTACATTGATTTGTCGTTGGAGAAGAAAAAATGGATGACGCAGCGAGAACTCTTGTTGGGAAATATGAACAACTTGGCAAAAATGAAGCAGCTGCTGCGGAATTGTATCAGAAAAATGCCAAAGTTTGAAGCGCGAGAATGAAGAGAACAAGGAATTAGAAATTAAGACTATAAAGAAGAAGAAGAAAAACTTTTCATTTAATTTTACATTTTGTTGCTCTGATTCTGATTAATTAGTTTTGTGTTTTTGGCCTCTTTCATGTTTCAAAATTTCCGGTTAATAAATTGCAGTTGAATGTCCGCGTTTTCATTTAATGTCCGCTGAATTTAAAATCACATCCGACTACTAACTATTGTAAAATTGATGAACTTTAATTATAGCTGGTCATCTCGCGAGATGAGAAGATTGTTAAAAGTGTGTATAAAAATTAGCTTACGAGAATATGTGCAAATGGGTCTGCTGTGTGTTTCGCGTGCAACATTATGTGCCACCTGTGCTCCGTGAATTTGCACTAATATTTTTTATTATGCAGGACTTTTGAAGTGAAAGGCTAGCAAATTTTATTAATATAAATAAGATTCATCGATAAACTCATTTCTCCGTGCATAGTAGTCGTTGAAGCTTTCAGCCCAATGCTTGTATTTAGTAAAAAATCGTTTAAACTATATTTTTAAGGACTGGCAGCGATATTATTATACATATTTGAATTTATGTCAATGCCTGATTGTTTGTTTGCTATGTATGTTCGTTTCGCTACTCCTCCGAAACTGCTGGACCGAATTTTCTGAGAATTTCCACACACACAGACGCCGACAAGGGGAGTAAATGGTTACTTTTGGTTAAAAATCATAACGTATTTTTGAAGATATGCACGATTAATTCCGCGTAACCTAATGGGAAAATTAATCAAACTGAGGAGCCTTCCATTTTTTAAATCAATTAGCGATAAAAAACTTCCGCAACTGTCAATCCTTTAGATAATGTTTTCTTCTTTCGGTGGATATAATATAATTGTGCTATATAGATTCAACGCTGCGCGCTCACAAATTTAACATTTTCCAGGAGAATCTTAGGAAAAATGTCGTGTGCAATGCAAAAATATGGAAACTAAATCGTTTCTAAAAATCTTTATATTTCTTTAGATGTGTTATGGTAAAAAAGTCCTTATGGGTGCGCAATTTGTAGTTTCTTTTATTGTGTATTTAGGTAGACAGTCAACTGATGTACTTATGTCGCTATTTTCCTCTCTGTAAAGTGTATGTTTTAGCCAGATAACTACACGCAATGTCATTTCTTGAGTTTTCGTCGAATATAGCATTTTTCTTACTTTTTTATATTACCAAATAGTGTCATATACGCCGCGCAAGTTAAGATTTAAAATTTACGTTTTATGCCACTCGATCGATGCTAAAGATCATAATTTATAGGACACCCGGTACATCTACATATATTTATTTATTACCAGTCCTATACTATAATGATGATCTGTGTCCTTCCTTTCCAGACTTTGGTTTGCTACTCGATTGTGTTGATATATATTATAATGTGTGGATGTTTCTGTTGGTCTGGATTAGGCGTGTCATAAATATATAGCATGATTATCTTTCAAATGATTCCAAGTACTAACCGGTCGAGTTGGTAACTGGGATCAACATGGGACACCATCAAATAATAAGTCTTGTTCTAGTAAACATACATTGGAAACCACGTAGACCATATAGTCTTTAGGTTTCTATTTTCGCCATTATAAAACCATCCATAAGCTCGAGGACATTAATCACTGATAGACTAATACCTACAGCGTAATTGTTCTATATTATAGCGCGTGGAATTATAGTTATGATTTACTTTCAGACAACATGTTTGTGTGGACAATGCAGTCTGGTTAAAGCCAGAGATTTGTCGAATGATCGGTTCGATTAACTACATACAACGGACACAGTTTGATGAAACTGTCACTATTTTTTAGATCAAAGCTACGGAAAGTAACCATTGTGTAACATTACTAAAACGACCGGTCGATCGATTGAGCCAACGAACAAAATGGCGAAATCCAGAGAACTCAAACGACTGTGGAGGGTAGCCGAACTTCTTGAATAAATGTTAAATCAACCTTTTTTCATGGTCTTAAAAATCGATGAAATACGATCTTTGAATTGGCGAAAAACATATTTGTTAGAAGCTTTTCAATTTTATTGAAAATTTCGTTGCATAGTGTCCTTTTCAACCAAGCACAACTCACATTTTATATAGAATCTGATCTCGCATTATCGCATTGTAACCATCTCGTTTTTTATTTTCCTGATGTAGCCGTTGTCCACTTCTTCTTTTTTAACTTATTACTCCAGTGCAATCGGAAAGGAGGGTTACTTGCAGGCAGTTTTTCGGGCAGGAATTAAACAATCGATATAAGCCGTCTCTTTATCTTATGTGAGCACGGTTTCTCTTTTTCTGGTCATCTGCTTTAGTAGACGTGTGTTTAGCAGATATATCATCGTGGTAATAAAGATAACGTGTCTCTTATAATCGTAAATATTTATAGGATGTTTAAACGAAATTGCATTCATATGCTCCCGCTCACAAAAAGGAATATACCACTGAAGTTGGTCAGTTATAACTTATAATTGAATCGAGGATGAGCTACCTGAAGTTGAAATATATTTTGCTATTTGATTTGGATGATTTATCGACTTAAAATTGCAATTAAAATATATTTTATTTATTACAATGAGATTATTGATTACAGCTATGTGTACAAAGCTAATTATTACTTTGATTAGTTGTTTTGGTCTAGAAATTTGTTCGGTTACTTCGTGTTTCACCGTTGTAAAGCAATTGACGACTTTTTTCATCGAGTTTCGAATTTGCAACGCTGTTTGTTCATCGCAGAATATTTGCATATTTTGTGTGCGTTTGTGTTGGGCACTGGTAGCTCTCCGACCCTGTGGACAATCGCGAACCCCGCCAGATCCGGTGCGAGTCCAGTCCGCCGACTACCCCGCGTACCCTGCGTATGGAGAGGCCTCAAGGTCAAGCTCATCTCCATCCGCATTCCCATCAACCGGTGCCCCAACAACAACTGCAACACACCCATCCTCCCCCGTCTCAGCAGCAGCCGCAGCCACAGTTTCCACACCCTCCCCACGGCCATCCTCAACCGCACCTTCAACAGCAACAATTTGTGCAACATCATCCCCATCAGATGAATCATCCTGGCAAGAATTTGCAAGATATGCACAGGTAAGTCTATAGCAGTCCGAAGAGATAACAATATATTCCGTTTTACATAATATATTTTATATTCCGTTAATTAAGAAACATTCAGATATATAACACAGTACTCATCAGGAAGTAAAAAATTTTTCAATAGCGCTTCACTCGCCAACACTTACACTTCACCCTCAGTTTTCCACCTTTGAACTTCAACTACCAACTCTCCCCAGCCTTTGATCCAGTTGTCACTCCTACTTCCATAGAAATGAAATCTACTGTCTTCCTTTCATTCCCAGATTCTCTGCAGTTATCATCGGTCCCGTTGCCATTTAATTGTGCATGATTTTGATCATCTAAAAGTAACTGGACTGCAAGAATTAATGACCGCATCTCATTGAGTTTTCAAAATGCTGTAATACAAACTGTCATTAATTATACTATGATATAATATAATAATTAGTGGAACACTGTCAGTTAATCTTTGGATGTACACCCTGGTATTTGTGGCACATTAACATATCCAAAACAGGTTTATATATACTGCATAAGAACCCTGTTGCACGTTTATCAATGCACAAACAGACATAGTTATCATGGTAGACGAAATGTGTAATGGCATAGGTTTGTACTTGGCTAAGTTGAGTTTACAATAATTACTCGTATTTGATTTTTTTGCTTTACTTCTTAGCGTATTGGCCCTCCCGCTGCCTCATCCTTGCTTTTTGTTATTGGTTTATACTGTATGTTCAACATCATGGTCATACGCCTATCCATCCATCCCTCTGTCGTGGTAACGCACGACCAAATGCTGCACCAACTATATATAGCGTTGTGGACAAATTGTTTGGTTGTTGTTGTTGTTGTTGTACAGATGGGGTTAGATTCTCATTGTTCGTGTTTATTGGATGAAGTATTCGGTGCCACAACAAACGACAAAATTAAATGTAACAAGAGAATTGTGTGTTGCTGAGTGAAAGATAGTGATATGTGAAGTGTTGGCATGTGCGACTATTTATATATTTTCCCCTTTCTGTAAATACTGGAGCTATGGTCATTTCATCCAGTTACCAATGATTTAGTAAAAATGGAAGGATAAAACAGTTAAGGCATGCAACTGTCACTGCAACTAGAGTTTACATAGAATTAGTCGCTGTATAGAATAATAGCAGTCGCCTTTTCACGATCTGGCGGCTGTTTTCTAGAAATTTTCACACGATAGGGAATTATTCATCGTTCACTCTATTATTTTTCTCTCTAATTCATTTTGTATATACGAAGCATGCAGGGCGCTACGATAGTGTACTGCCTTATCAACTATCCCAAGCACTGAATTGACTGGAACTTGTTGTTTACATTGGCAAGCATTTACAAACTGTGCAGTGAATATGAAATGTGGTGGTCAAAGAACACATTACTTAACTTAGTATTTTGTAGATAGTTATTCAGTTTGACTCCTATTTTTGTCATATAGATTAACCCTCGTCGTTTTCTAACTATATAATTATGTATGGGGAAAATGTTAATACTGTAAATATAGAAAAAATTAAAGAAGGACCGTATCGTAGTAAAACTTTTATATTTGATGCGACTTATTAATCGCAGTTGTAGTGCAATATTTTACAGACGCTTCCACCCATACTGTACAATGCCGGTAATGAAGCTAGCTTATCGTGTTAATTTTGGCACTGAAGCAACATACTATTAAAATGCTTTGTGTTAACGAACGCATATCTTCTAAATAAATGGTTTAAATTTACGACTAATTTTATTTGGGGGCAGCTTTTAAAGAGAACCGAGAAATTCTTTGAGTTAGTTAAACGGAATTTAACAATTTAAAGTAGACGAGATGACCAAAATCGGGAACCTGATGAATAGGTGGATTTTGTGATCACAGAGAAAAACAGTGTAGACAATAAGGAAATGTCGATCAAGTGTCAACGGCTGAGACATGAAAAATGACGCCTATTTGGACAACATTTTTTTATAAAATTTATGGTTAGGAGGACTGCTTGTTGTCAATTTATTGATCAAGTCGTATTTCAGCTATTCACGGGGAAATACTAGAATATATCACGCGACGCGCATGGTTAACAGATTTGCAAGCCACTCACTCGGCTGACACCTGTTATTTTTACCTACAGTATGTAAATTTTCTTCTTCCACTCGAAATTTTCTTCTTCCACTCGGTCAACTGTAAATTAAACGGAATTCGTTGGAGGAGGCTCTCTCTCATTTGGCAGTACGTATAGAATGGGTGGATTCTTGAGGTGCAGACGACAAGTAGCGGACAACACATATTGGCTACGTAGAAACTAAAACTGCCAAATGACAGCAGTCACGGTGTACTGTAGACCTTGTCGTGAGTACGTCATGAGTGGTTGTTGACATAGTGTGTCTACTCTGCAAAGAAAACAATTAACATTTTGACCTAGTAGTTAGATGAGAGGCGTTCACGTTCGCTCACGTACATTGTGCGCTTTAGGTGTTTTGGATCGTTGAATCGATGTGGTCGGTCGTGGTGGTGCGATGATGGTTAGACGTGACTCTGGTCAACTGTTTTTTGGTGGGATGTTGGCTAATTGACGATTTTCTGTTAGTTGATGTTGTTGTTTTGTATGTTTCTGATTTTTTTCAGTTCTCTTCAAGTGTCCATACCAAATAATACCGGTAGCCTTGGTCGACAATTTTTGCTCAAACAAAGACTAAGGTACTTTCTCGCCTTTTCTCCGGCGTGCCCCTCTTCCCACCCCTGCTTCGTCCTGACTACAAGTCATCTGCATACTTCACAGTTTTTGTATTTGTGCTTGTCTGTCTATCTAGTCTTTGTGTGGTGCTTCCGATGTCCAGAACGGCCTGCATCAATCCAGACTATTTCATTTGCACTCTGTTCTTTCTCGGTACTACAACAGTTCGATCATTTCTGTCTAGTCTGGACCTCCTATGCCCTTGCCACTGGAAAGTGTTGACACCATGTACAAAATTGCACGTATCTCCTACGTAGTTTGACTATCGGTTACTTTCACCTGCCCACTGAGCGGTTCGATCTTATTGAAAATACTGCTATGGAAGCACTGCTGCCACCGATATTGCCCCTACTGTGGGTTCGTGTTGTGCAAGGGCGCAAGTGAAGCTCAGCTTCGTGTTTGTTTTTCTTTAATCTATGACAATGTGAATTAGCCAATCGGCTTAGTCAACTTTCGTTCCATTCAATAGTTAGTTTCATTATAATTATGAAGATTTTCGACTAAAAGTTTACAACTGAGCGAAAGGTTCCTATGAAGTTTTGAACTATAGTGTGCAATAATGTTTTAGAAAAGGTTTACGCTAAATATTGTCAATAGTGAAATGGAAAAATCACCAGGAGCAGTCTGCAGTATGTGGTTGAAATAGAAAAACCAAAAAGTGTAAATTTAAGCAGTCCCTCGCATCGGAAATCCCAACCTCTTCATTGGTGGAATGGTCGGAATGCAATTAATTATTGATGCAGCAGTAGAATGAAAGGAATTCACTTCAGATCATGCGCACTGGGACAGAACCTTTTGTGAAATGTTCAGTCTTTCTCCACTTTGTATTCGCGAGTTCCTCTTCATCCTGTGGGAATTTGTAAAGTGTGTTTCGAAATGAAGGAGTTTCTCTTCGATCTTTCCGTGTCTCATTGCCCATTGGAAATAGATATTTTCGCACTCGGACTATTATGTGACTAGGTAAAGCTAGGCCTAGAGTCATCGACCACCTTTTTCCTCGCTTTACCCTTACCCCCACACCCATCGAAATGCATTGATTGCTGCCTGTTGGAATTGTAGTCGAGTAGAACTTTCACAACTTTTAAAAATCGTGGCGAGTGATTGTAGCATAGTTATTTATATGAATCACTCAGTGTATTGTTTGTAGCTGCACGTTATAGTAATTCATCGTGCATGCATTTTTGCCTTGCGATTTATCTGTTTACTAAATTTTTCGTCAATGTATGTGTGTGTGTGTGATATTACGTTATCTACATGTTTTCTATTAAAAGGAAACATAACGACATTTTGTGTATTAATTTTATTTATAGTAATATATATTTCGTATATTCAAAGTAGATTTCATATTTTTAATTAATGGCGTCTTCGCTCACTTTATTACTATCAAAATAATTATTATCGAATTTTCTATCGTATGAATAGGAATTTGCCCGTTAATTAATTTTAATAGAACTATTTTTATCAAAATGACATGCAGATAGTTGTAAATTAAAATTTCATAGTGTCTGGACAACTATCTAACAATAATTTCGGGGTTTTATATAAACGCACGTACGCAACAAGGGGGTGATTAGCAGCCGAAATCTTTGTTTCGCGAAAGGGGGCCCTTGGTTTTCTATTGACTTACATGAAAATCATTCGTGCGTTATAGTTTTGTTCCGTTGTAAATCTTAAATTGATATGTTATACTCCGGCGAAATTGGAAAGCGAAGTTTGCATGACTGCAATAGGCCATATAATAAATGAGACATACTTGTGAATTGTGTGGTCGCACTTCATACTCACCGAGACGTTTTCCGACTATTTTATTCACGTAACTACTCAAATATGTTTCTTCGTGTTTCCGCCGAGTTTAGGAATTCTTTGGACAGTCCTCAAAGTTCTCCCAGTTCCGGCAGTCAGGAATCCCTACACAAACAGACCGGCAGTCACGGCGGCACCAAAAAGAAGTCCCGTTTCGGCACCCTCGGTCGGATCCTCAAGAAAGACCGAGTCAAAGGCACTGCCAGTCCGTTGCCCGGTGCCATGATGGCGGGAGGAGGGCCGCATGGGGGTGCAACGGCGGGTTTGATGGTCCACGCGCCCTCGCCTCATCCGGGCCATCCGATGCAACGAATGAACAACCCTCATGCCTTCAGAGAACTCGGCTACAGCACATTGCCCGCTCATGGTGAGATTGACAGACTGCTTCAGCAGACCAGCCCCGCCTTAACTAAAATGCTTTATATTTGAGAAGTCACTTAGTGGACGAATTTCTACACCGCTGTATTTTGTAGATAAACACAGGAACTCTTCTCATTAAAATATTTCGACCATTCGGTGATTCTTGATCTGGAAGACAACGCATTGAGTTATAAACAAATGGATGACATGTGCAGTTCATTAAGACAAACTACGCTACCGGACATTGAGACCACTGAGTCATCAGGACGCTCGCAGTGAATTAAAATCGCTTTCGTAAACGATATTACCCAGACTGACTTTGCAATTTTAATAAAATATTTTATTTACTTAGTGTAGGTAATAAATGCGCACGTTTCATTCCGTCTGGTAAATATCACAATCTTTAACCTATTTGTGAGCTACACAAGGTTGCATAATGTTTTACGGGTTATCTGTATTATGTAGCCGACTCGAGCGCTATTTTAGTTGAATTTATATGACAGGGGTGTAAATTATTTATACAACTTAGTACATTTTTGAGGTTTTACATTAAATAATACACCTGAGCTACATTTCACAGGGCATTGTATGATTCGCTTCACGATTCAGATTATTTTTTTTAAAGTACGCATCCTTCTGATTAACCGCTATTATTCGATAACTGATGTATTTATAAAATAAAACCGATATTTCTGTGATTTTCAAAAAACATATTTTAGTTTTTTTATCATTTTTTATGTTTCGGTAAAAATGTCCCACCCGCATTGGGCAGATATTTGAGGAAAGGGGTAATTAGTTTCGATATAAAATATTTACAAATAGTACGTATAGTAAAATGACTGCTG
This sequence comes from Nematoplana nigrocapitula, assembly GCA_032274565.1. Lineage (NCBI taxonomy): Eukaryota > Metazoa > Platyhelminthes > Proseriata > Nematoplanidae > Nematoplana > Nematoplana nigrocapitula. The sequence goes on along the minus strand of JAUYWV010139590.1, from coordinate 10,197 downwards.
GAATTTGTATAACACTTTTATATTATTTCCAGTAGAAGGGAAGCACCGCGGATAGTCAGTCGTCCTTGTTAAATCTATGCAGCCTTGATAAATCTTGTGCCATTACGAAAAAAAAACTATTGAAAGTAAAGAATGGGGATTTGTTAAAATGAGCGGTGTAATTTAATCTGAAAGTATCGATTTTCTGATTTTAGCGAAGCCAGCGCGAGCAGATTAGGAAGCATCTTGGGTCATATCAAATTACTTGTAATAATAACAAATTCTCTGTAATAAGATGTAATTTATTAACTTATTTTAAGGAATGATGCAATACATTCATAGTATTAAAGATATGCATTGCAGATAAAAATATTGGACAAATCGAGACAGTTCAGATTGGTAGTGATAGTCAGCCTCTGGCAATTGTTTTGACAAAGCAGTGAGAACGTACACAATTTAAACCCACTGTATTTTTTATTTTGATTCCCTAGTCGAGCCATTCTTCATTAGGTAAGTACTATTGGCGTAGACTGATGATATTTTTCGTATCTCATTTTGGTTGGGGTATTTTTCTTGGATTTTGGTGGAGTTTTTGTTCAACCTAACACCTCTCGAAGCGCCCGTGCAGAACCTCTACCTCCATCTGATATGATATTTTTCACGTGCCGTTTTTTTATTACTCTTCAGTGAAGGCTTTGTCTGTTGATTTTGGGCGCAGGTTCTGGCGGTTTCTCGGAGTCTGACCAGTCTGCTTTTGGGGAGTCGGTGGGGATGGGGGCCATGCCGTTGGGTAAACAAACGGAGGATAGGCGACGAAGGAAGAAGTAAGTTTATCGTCCCGCGTCTACTGTTAGTTTTTTTATACTTTTTTTATGCTTTGCACTGCCGAATATAAACTTAGAGTGAAATGCTGGAACGCAATTTAACTAGTGGTGGTGACCTGATAGGCACAAATTAAAACGATTGTTTATATCTTCTTGACGGTATACTCGTCACTGTATTCATGTTACTTGTGGCGCTGATCTGTTTGGCTGTACGAAGTTTGGCTTTTATATCTGGTAGTTAATTATACAATAGTGTATGTTCGACGAGCTCTAGCCCTTTTAGTACACTATGACCTCACTCCTACTGAAGCTGCCCCGTAGAACTTTTTATGCTTCCCCCCTTCTAATACCCCTTTTCAATAATTTCACATCGGGTTCCTAATATTTTTATCATCCTTTTCTGAAGTGTATCTATTTTAGATCGCGAACATTAATACATCTCTAAAACAAGAACTAGCACCCGATCAGTATATTGGTGATATTTTTTTAATTCTTGTTTCGAATCCAGTCTCTCCACACTCTTCTCGGTGCTTGTACTAGCTCATTGGTATCTCTCCCCTTTTATCCAAATCCGGACATCTTCACTTTATATAATATGTAGTACCATTATGATAATTCCCCCGAAACTAACTGAGTGATCCAGAACTGCTTTCAGAAAATTTTATTTATATACGTGTTTTATATCGCATTCACCTATTTTTCCTGATTTTGTTACTCATTTCAGAGAAGAACTGTTAGAAGAAGCTATGCACGCAAAAACACCATTTGCCTTGTGGAACGGTCCAACAATAGTCGCTTGGCTCGAGGTAGGTTTGGATGTGTCTATAAATTGACCTGGCTTTCAAATAGATTGCCTTGAATATTCTTCTACTTATACAATTCATATTATGGCAAAATATGTTGCAGAATTCAGCCACGGATTAAAGCGTTACTTTCTTGCTAGAGTAATGAGATATTTGCATGGTTGTATTCGTCCCCATACTGAATGACACATATTACTATCGCTAAGTTTGCTATGGGAATGAAGTAAAAGTAAAAAACTCATGCAATAGTTTAGTCAGGCTTATAAAATAATAGATCAGAGCGCAAGGTCAGACAATTTTGGCAAAAAGGGACACTTGTCAAAACTGGAAACACGACGCAGAATTGTCACATTCTACGACATTGGACAGTCTTAGTTCTGAGATGGAATACCAAACTGCCTAATTTAAGCAATAGTTGACTGACCTAACTGGCGTTAAAGTTGACAATAGTTTTTTATTTTGGAGCAGACATCACCAGATATCTATCAGCAGGCATACGACAAATGTGCCAGCATTGCGGAATGAGATAAATAATGATTGACCTGTTTAAATTCCAAATTCTTGGTTAAAAAAAGTACGCACTCTGTGAGTCGCAGGCAAAATAGGATAAATTCCTCACCTTTTGGTTTGATGTCGTAAAAAATCTTCAACTTTTCAGAGCGTAATTTTTCTATCAACAATGAAAACAACAGAATTATCTGAAAGAATGAAAACAAAGAGTGTCGCAGCCTCCCACGAAGACTGACAATCCTAAAACTTTCGTTTTTGACTGAAAAGGCAAAAAAGATAAAATCTAAAAAAAGCGAAAGCAGGAATTTTGTTTTATAAAACCGGGTCTACATAAATATACTAGAAAATGTTCATGTTGCTTTAAATACTTTGAAATTGATAAAGGTAGTGTTAAGTAAAATAAAGCTACATGTAAAAGGAAGGAAACATCAGGAAGTTAAAAAGCTGTGGAACAGTTTGACAAAACTATCTCGTTAACGCGCCAGAAAATCAGGTCATAAAATCCGAAACATTTAATGCCCTGAAAAATGCCATTTGCAATTATTCCTTTGCAAGTGCTAGCGACGATAACGAAACATTGAAAGCAATATTTGCCGACTCTGAAATAAATAAAATTATACAGTGGGTTCAACCAAACTCAAATAGTGTATGTTACTCAGTATGGAATTTCACCTGTTGTTAATAAGAAAAAATAGATGATCTTAAAAAAATCCATCCACAAATTAATTTGATGAGACCACAACATCTCATATAATTACAATACGCAATCATTTGATCTTTGTTTAATGCAATATATTGTTTATAATAATATACTGTTTGATCACACCATTAGTGCTTTCATTATTTTCACAGCCTTTTTATACTTTGCTTTTGTACACCATTCTGCATTATTTATTTTTTATCGTTAACAGACAACTAGATTGTTTCGAAACGTCGATTACACTTTATTGTTCTCTTTTATTGTGTTTTTTTATTTTATTGTATTGTCCCTGCTACTGGGGACTTATTTTATTATTAGTAGTAGTAACCTGAACCAAACATATTTTTGACAGGAGATTGGGAGGTCTATCTGAGTGTGTTGTTGAACTTAAATACGGCAAAGTAACTAAGTAAGTAAAAAAATAGACAAAGAGTCAAGAGGCGGCGCAGTAGGAAAAATAATTGATTTTTTAAATTTGAGTTTTTTAAAATCGTAGCTTTTTTAAAGTATAATTATATTAGAATTAGAATTAACAGTTCAATAGGGAACGTGAAAATATTACCTGTATACTACACTCATATTTAACGCCGCTTTCCTCGTTCCGTTATGCGTCCCAGCTGTGGGTGGGGATGCCCGCCTGGTATGTGGCCGCGTGTCGAGCCAATGTGAAATCGGGAGCCATCATGTCGGCCCTGTCGGACCAGGAGATCCAGCGAGAGATCGGGATCAGCAACGCCCTCCATCGCCTGAAACTACGGCTGGCCATCCAGGAGATGGTGGCCCTCACTTCACCCAGTCCCGGCCCGCGGCCAATCGCAAGCAGCCTGGCCTACGGGGATATGAACCATGAGTGGGTGGGCAACTATTGGCTGCCCAGTCTGGGCCTGCCCCAGTACAGGCCGGCCTTCATGGAATGCCTGGTCGATGCGCGCATGTTGGACCATCTGAGTAAGAAGGATTTGCGCACCCACCTGAAGATGGTGGACAACTTTCACCGAACCTCGCTGACCTTCGGCGTGGCCTGTCTGAAGCGGTTGAATTATGACAAGGAAGATTTGGAAAGAAGAAGGGAGATGGCCCAGCACGAGAATATCGGTGAGTTGGCTGGTTGTGTGATTTTGCATAGCAGGAAGATATGTCTCTGTCTTCTGCTATCTCTTCCACTCTTTTCGATTGGACTCCGTGTCACATTCCAGTAGGTTCCCGGTTCCTCTGCACGAAAGAGATTGTCTGCGCTTTAATCATCAATTTGCATCTGCCCTCTAAATAAATTGCCTTCTACCAGCACTCCCGCTTGAACCATCAGATTTCCTCAACATCTGCGATTCACACATGCCACGTTCTCCCACCTTCGTTCCAGTGACCACACTCTCCTACTTCCAGCTCTTTTTCTTTACGTGTTTCACTGACAAATAGTTGTATCCTCTTGACAGTAATAGAGAGAGAAAGAGTAAGGATGTCATTGCATCTGTGAGCCTCTTGATTCTACCCTATAACACCGACCCGTCTTGGTCCTGGGTCTGCGCATCAGACTTTCCTTTGGGGTGCTTTCTCTTCGTTTCTCATAGTTGTGTATCTCCATTCCAACTGTAGAAAAATAGGACAATCGTAGGAAGTCCCATTAGATGGAGCTTTTTCTCTACTGGAGCAGAACTCCTCCGCCGCCACGAGATGGCGGCTGCATGGGGCTTGTACGTCTAGAATACCATGACAATCAACGGCGCTTTTGCTTTTTTGTGTAATAGGACGATTTCAACGCTATTTCTTTAGAAATGTTTGTAGAACTGCAATTCCTATTTATAAAACACTAGCGGAGGTACCCGGCTTCTCTCGGGGGATACATAGGGCAATAAAATATCAGGAAACAACCAAACTGTCAAGTAAATAATGTATTCTGATGATTCAGTTGAGAAATAGGTACCTTATTTGGATCAAATCGGAGTCAACCCAAGGGGACTGGCTAATGGGCTTAAAATTCGCCTAGTCATAAATACCACAGTAGAAGTGACCTCTTGAAATGTAACCAATTTTACTTATAAATTCCAAGATATGCTACTCTCAAATTTACTAGTAGTAAAATAGAACCGTAGGATGTTTTTCAAATATCGCACTTTTTACCTGGTTTTAAATAATTTTAAATATTTATTTCTGTTATGAAAAATTAAAATAAATAAATAATGTATTTAAATCCAGGTAAAATCATCCGCAGTAATCTTCTGTTTCCAAATCTGCCCTTAGTTTTGCTCTGGGATCAACCGTTCTAAGTTGATGCCCAGACACACACAGACAATTCTACTTTATATTATACAGTATAATATATAAAAGGATATAACATCTATATGGCATATTTGTTTTAATTTATAGAGGTGTTATGGTTAAGTAGTGATGATTCTTTTTTAAATTGACTTCGCCTAATTACATAACGTATCTAGTTTACAATATGTTTGAGGCAATTTTCCATAACTAAAATATTCAAGTAATCGTGCATTTGTATATTGATATACGCACTCTAGAAAGAGTGTTTATATTATCAAAACTACTTGATGTCCTTGATAGGTTCTGAAAAAACAGCTTTTAAATTAGGGCCTATAATTGCAAATAAATAAAATCGGCGTTGATTCGTCGTCTGGATTTTCTAGACGTCCTTGACTTAGTTTGTGCTTGTACTATAATCAGTCGAACGATTTCTGGTCATTATGGTACTTTGTTATGTTTCATCCTGAGTCTAACATCATTGGCAGACGTAATGGTTTGGTCCAATGATCGCGTGATGGCGTGGATTGAGTCGATCGGGTTGCGCGAGTATGCGGGCAATTTGAACGAATCCGGCGTCCATGGCGGTCTGCTTGCCCTGGACACCGAGTTCGACGCCAACACGCTAGCCCTCCTCCTTCAAATCCCCAACTCGGCTGTTGCGGCCAGACAGAGCCTGGAGCAGGAGTTCGCCAGCCTCGTCCGCCAGAGCCGACCAGCCTCGGCGACTGGCAGTGGCGGTGGGCAGGACTACTACTACCGTCAGGGATACGCGGCCCAAGAGGCTGCGGAGGTGAGTTGGCAGTATACTGCTGGAAATCTGCGACTATGCCCATCCGCTAACTCCACGGTCAGCGCTAATCTATTCTCGTGCGTTCTCCCGCTCGACAGTATTTTACCAGTTTTATTCTTCCTTCAGTGGATCTATGGTCACTCTGGTGACCTACCGGAGAAACTCACTGACCCTCTTCTTCTTCTTCTTCTTTTCCTTCCCGCCAAAACTGGAGTTGTCCTCCATGGCCCGGCATTACAAAGTCCTCTGCCTAAATGGCTGCTTTTCTCGGCGCCTTCTATCTCATCCGAAGTGCCCTGTTATTCCTGACTCCAATCTGTATCGCACCTCCACATGCCCTTCTTCCTATTCTTCACCGTTCGATTCCTTTATCTTGCCACACTATATAGCGGGGCTGCGATATTGATGAACCCTCTTTGTAACTTCACCACCGCCTGCTTTCATTATATCTCTCCTTCCATTATCACCAACTTTTTACTGTCTAAAATGGTGCCTATCCTGTAAATCCTTCCCTTGTAACGTAGCGAATATGCCGTCTCTTCGTTTCACCTGTAGTTTTTCTGTAGTTTTTCTTATCTTTATCTTCGCTACACAGTTCTTGGACCTCGTCTCTAATTATATCTGGGCCGGGTCGATAGCAGGAATGGCACGCCTCTCTTATCTCGGAAAAGCAATGCTATTGGAGGTCTGTTTCGTCTCGGAAGAACCTACATTTAAGATCTGATGTGTCTGATCACTCCATGTTCTACATTGGTAGCCCTAAGCCTATTTTGATTGTCCGCGTTCCCCGAGACTAATTTGACTGCACTTTGGAATTGATTTATTTGAGTCTGGACTACATTTACTAGCACATCGATTAAATTAGAGTAGATTTTCACGCTTTTCAAATGTAGTAAGGTTATTATTAGCCATACCCAAAAATTTGCTTGGCTGATAAAATACGGAAGCGACTGAGTCGCAGCAGTCTGTGATAGCATGAACTATAAAACGGGGCTTTCTCTGTTCGATGTATGGTTCACGTCGCATCTGATTTGTACGTTAGTTCTGAAGTTTTGAAGCAAATTTATCCACACCAGGAAAGTGTTCCCTTTTTAGACAGGGCTCTACTTCAATTCTTGCTGCCTTTCTGTGTGTTCCCTCATTCACCTTTCGGTCACTTAGGTGACATCCCTTCTCGGACCATCTGCACTTACTTCCCAGCTGGCCATCTAACCTTGGTCCTTCTACTTCTGGGGGTACCCAGATGCTGCGAGTGGCAGTGATTTCGGTGATTTTGGTTCTGTGGATGTGGGTCTGTATTCGCCATCTCCTTCTAGACATACAATCAAAGAAAAAGCTTAAATTTTGTGTACCTACCCTTTAATAGCTAGGCGCTATGTTTGATTTAATTTTCATCCACATGGGCGCCGCAGTGTCCGTTTTAGAGTCTTTTTAGACCCCTTTGAGACTACCAGAACTTAACGTCATTTATTATACCTGTTTTTAATATGCGATATAGAAGAAAATATTTCGTGGAGTTTAAGAACGCGTTACACCACAGTGAAATCACTACCGATCAGTCATATTGTTTTCCTCATTATTGATTTATTAATCACGAAGTGAGAATTCCCTTTACCATCCTTATTTATCAGACCGAATTATTACATATATACAGTATATATCTCAGAGCTGTGCTATAATGAATTACATTAACTTATATATTAATTAATATTGTTTCTGCAGATTTCATGGAATCCAATTTAACTTCGAAGTGAGAAAATCTCCTCTATCCACATTACTGGTATTTTTTATCTCATGCATATTATACGGAGTGTAACCGATCATCACTGCAGAATCGGGTTCACTAACAATTTGTTTGCATTGTGCTACTTTGTTCTTTCTTGCATTGATTGTTCCAACTATTTCTCTTCTTAGCCGACTACTTTGAAAGTGTTTGCCAAAAATTGCTGAACTGCTATTTTTATGTACGGTTGATTGCAAAATATGCATTTTCTACTTTGCTTGACTGCTGTCCATGAAATCGCCATACTAACATTGTCATTCATTAGGGAATCGAAAATCATAAATCTACTGAATTGTACTTTCAATAGAGCTGATGGACTAGGCATTATTTGGTGTGTTTTTTTACAGATTACATTAAACCCAGCTCCTAATTAGATGGAGATTTTTCTGATCCCTCGTTGTCTTTATCGCGTTGATTTGGTTAGCCAAAAATATAGACTGCTTATCTTAGCTGTATGAGCGTCCTTCTATTTTTGCAGTCACTCATTCCAACCAAATGGGTGTAATTTACTGTATGCTCTATACCCTTTCTCGAATCCGTAGAAGTTTTTATTTCACTATTGTCTCACGAACTTGTTTTTTGCAAGTTTTACGGTCGTCTCTGTGGTGCAGCCATTTGTTGATAAAATATTTTAATTATTCATACCCGTAAAAAACATTTACAGCATAATTGCGCAGGAGATATGCAAATTAGTGTGTCTGTATTATTACAATTATTATAATGATTGTAGATCTGGAGACAATAACCGAATAAGACATGGAACAAAATACCTAAATTGCATAAATTGTAGGCTATGTTAAATAGTGTAATACTTCAATTTATCCATGTTTTTAATACGACATAGTATTAAACACTGGTCTTAAATCTAGCAAATATTAAAAATCCGTAACTATGAACTTGTACTTCTTCTATTCAAATTCCATCATCGCCTTCAGTGATGCGTCCCGTCACATTTTCTCTTTGTTGGTGAAGACCAAATAACTAAAACTTGTTATGTTTCCTGATTCCCGCTGATGTTGAACAGTCTTATGCAGCATTACATTTCAACCGCTTTGATTTTCTTTACAATAGATTGAGTGACGTCCAACTCTCGTCTCAGTACATCATAATTTCCAGGACCACATTCATTATCATCCTTATCTTGATTCCTTTGAACATACTAATATGTCTATACCATTTTCGTCTGCACCCGTGTATCTGATTTTGCATTATACTCGAAAGTTTTTGAAGCTTCCAACAAACTTGGTTCAGGGTGCTTTCTCGATTGGCAATGTTAGACCTGGCTCAGACTCACATAACTTTGCTAGTCTCCATACTGAATCTCTTTGTTGGCCTTGATAATAACATATTTGTGAACTCTTGCAACACATTCTCATTTAAACAGAATAAGTCGATGTCATCTGCAAACCATAGGTGGCTAATATGCCCTCAGGTATGTATAAATCCTCCTTCAAATCCATCCCGAGGTTGTCATCATACGCAGAACATATTAAAGAACACTAGATAAATGACTATCTTTGCCGGACTCCGACTCACTTTTGATTTTCCGTTTTTATACAACTTATCAATCAAGTATGACATAATTTGCTAATATTATATTTTTCAGGTATGTCATAGGGCATCATATTGTACGTATAAACGCTTTCCTGAAAGCCAATAATTGTGAAACACTATCCTCCATATCAACACGTCTTTTCATTCAAAGCAAGCAATTTGTTCTTCCTATCAAAGGATATTCCACTCTAATTGTAAAAATCTTTGGATGACCTACAAATATACTTTTATTGTTTTAAGCTATTGTATTTCTGCTGTTGTTAGCCTTCTTTGTTGTGTCCGTGTCGTTGGTCATTCTCCATTTTCCAAGATAATATTTTTCAATACGAATACTGACTGCTGGATCACTTCCACTTTGAATTAATTCATGGACAGTGTTATTAAGAACAGATGTTTTTTACAGATCTTTAACAGCAGCATTAACTTCAGACCTAAGAATTTCACTTCTAGTTTTAGTCTACCTCTTCTTAAAAAACCGTTGCATCTTTCTCTGTACTAAAGATGTAAACAAAATGACAGTTATATATCCACCTCATCGCATTATTTTCTTCTCTGGTGAGTGAGTTTCCGTTCGTACCATAAATGGCAATAGTTCTTGCTTTTGGGGGTTTCACTTATTTGCTTTACACGGAATATGCTTATCTTTCCAATACATGTTTTCAACCAATCTGTTTGCTGTCTTATACTACTGGAGATGGTGTCTTCCTAGATATCTCTTCCATTTTAGTTATCTTCTTTTGCCGCATTGTCCGAGGCTGTTGGATTCTGCTGCGCTTCTTGCCCAAGGTCTTAGCTATTTCTAGCAGGTGAAGTCATCGTACAATTCCTGGTGTGTTCGATCTATAAGTAATGATAAGCGATTTTCTTGGTAGTTCGCGGCGGCGCACTTCTCATTATGCGGTGAATTTTCAGTTATTCTAGAATATGAAAGGGGCCTGACTATGTCAGAAGCCTCTCGGCCGGCCAGTGAGCTAATAGATATATAACTATTAGAACTA
>JAUYWV010139579.1:0-10651 GCA_032274565.1 Nematoplana nigrocapitula | reverse complement strand
CAACGAATTGGTTGATTCCAGTGCACTTTTTCATCGCACTTCGATCAAAATATAGTCTATTTGATTTCAGTACAATCCGTCGGGTGATGTCCAAGTGTAAAGTCTTCTGCTGGGCTGCATAAAACAGGTGTTTAATATTACCAGCTCATTACTTGCACTAAAGTCCACCAATCTATTGCCCGGTTCGTTGTGGATTCCGAGACAAAATTTTCCGGTTATGCCTGGAGTCTCCTCGGCCCCTACCTTTGCATTCAAGTCACCTATTAATATTACAATATCTCCTTTCAGAATTCTATCCAGTTCTTCTTGAAGGCGTTCATAGAACTCCTCTATGTCATCTTATATATAGTAGGTACCTAAAATAAAAAATAAATTCTTGCAGCTACATGTACCTACATGTTGAATAACAGCAATCACACATGCTGAATTCTATATACTATAAGTAGTCATTTTGTTCCTGATAAAAAATGAATTCTTGTCCAGAAACTTTTGCTCGTTAGTGTATATGGCTATCAACAGTGAGGGGTCCTTCTATTGATCAGGTGTAAGAGGGAGACGGCCCTTTTAGTCCGTAGACCGTGGAGGAGTGCACTGCACCTGTATAGCGAATAGTGTGTATGAGGTCAGGGGCCCCATAGTCAATTCAAAATAAACAGTTTACTATGTAAAACATATAGTCTATAATGTTCTGTACCAGAAACCTTTGCTCGTTAGTGTATATGGCTATCAACTGTGATATGAGGGGCTCTTCGATTGATCAGGTGTGAGAATACCTAATTTGTAAAGTAAATGGGAAATTCCTTAAATGAACGCGTTTATTTAAGCTTTTGACGTTACTTTTTCTAGAGTGTACTGTACTACATTTTCTTGTTTCTACACATCGGATGTAAACGCAGCTTTACTCATCGATTGATGAACATAAACTGTACGTAGACGTTGAGTAGGCTACGTCGTGTAGCAACTATCTCACTGTCTAACTTACTTACAGACTGATTTACTCACCGGTTGAGAAAGCCACCCATTGGGTTTCATTACATCTATATTAATCATAACTTCTTTTCATTTAGACATTGATTTCCATAATTATCGTTCCAGATGAATTTTAACGAAGTGACCAAACTACTCCTGTATTTTATATCCGACAAATCAATCAGTGTATATGATGTTTCCGACGTAATAGGGTGGACGGAAGATGAGTTTGAGAAGCTCAGAAGTAGGAAAGCTGTATTTCTCGAGGCTTTCTTTGATTGCGAACCACTGAAGGTAATTTTTAATGCTTTCAAAATGAAATAAAAGTAATCGTCTAGTCTGTAACTGTAATTAATGTCCCAATTCAGACAGATTTGTTATATATATATTTCATATTTATGTTTCAATATAACGGTTACTAAGTTATATATATATAGTATGATTCCATCTCTCCGGTTATGATAGTTACAACGCACCGATAGATTTTATTACCTGAAACTTACCAGTCGTAATCTGCATATTCGTTGTATTGGTCGACAAAAGTAAATGATGGTATAAAGTATTGAGAAAGAAATAGAAAGAGAGGAAGACGACGAAAAAAATGGTACAGTATAATGATTTGAAAGAATGGAGTGGGCCCAGTCTTGTGTGACAGCGCATAACAGACTTGGGTGGAGAGCCAAGGCCGATGCGACGATGCATGGGTGCACCTACAGCCAACAATGGCTATTGTTAAAAGAAGACGAAATTGGTTACATAGATTATAGCGATTTAAGAATATCAGTTTGATTTAGAAATGTGCAAGGGTAAAAGTACGAGTTATAAGAGGGTCACTTTTTTATAGGTGAGAATCTTACAGGCAGGGCGTGACCTTGAAGCCACAGCTAAATTTGCGGCTCAAATGAAAGCTAAAAGCAAATCAGTCGAGCATATCCTGACTTACCTTTCTCCTGTCGAGCCTACATATCGACAGAAGTTTCCTCCAACTGAAGTAAGCCAATATTTATTACTCATTTCAATATTAAGGCTACATTTTGGTTAGACTTCTGTTGCCATTTCTCTAATGAAACTAATAGTAAATATCCCTGTTGCTCTATCTGTGCTCATTTTTAAGGAATCTGAAATAACTTTATTGAACTATTGATTTCTTTAATAGCCTCTCTACAGTAACAACATTGTTCCACAAATAACTCATTCGTGTGCTATTGCAGGAAATATACGAAAACTATAGACACTTTTGGTCATTACGAAACAGTATAAAAATATGATTAGTCAAATGAAAACCACAAATGAAATATTTATACATACGACCAGTTTGGTCAAATAGTTAGACATTGTTAAGCTTTATTGATTAAATAGAATGTGTAACCAGTTTAATTAGCTAAATTAATAAAGGATAAAATGATTGCATGACAACTTGAAAATGATTACAAGTTATCCAAGATGTTATTGATTAGCTTTAGTTAGCGTTATTAAATCTCTTTAACAAACTAAGTGGAGTTATTATTTTCCACCATGTTTAAAATTAGTCATTTCATGAAAAATGGTATTATTTCAATTTTACTGGAAACATTTTTGTAAAATACATATGTTGAAACTGACACCCTGATTGGTGGATAGGAAGTACGGTTTTCACCGGGGGATCGCACCCGCACTCGGTGCCTATCAGGCCGAACCTGGGGTAGGAACACTGAGTGCAAGCGCGTAGCCAAGGGGCGTGGGGGATAAGGGAATATACCCCCCCTTGGGTGAAAATAAACAAAGATTTGCTGTCTGACCTTCCTATTATAATTGCTTACCGTCAAATCAGACGCAGCGTTATGACTAATTAGGTTCCTTCAGGCCAATTTCCAATCATTATGTAAAAAAAACGCGTTGTTTTGCTAGAGTGAAGGAAGCATCCCCAAATTCACTGGGGAGGTCCGGGCACCGACCCTGGACATATTTTGAAAGTTTTTGAAAATTATGTACTTTTAAGGCTAACCCCTAGCAGTAGTTTTGTTTTCGGCGATTTTGGTCCCCTGACCGATTTCGAATCTTTTCAAAGTGAAAGGTTCCTCCTTGACCTCGGATTGCGTATATAATATTTTGGATTTATTAAATAAAAATATCGCTATAATGTATTTACAATAAATCTTTTTGTTTTACTACTGTAATAACGAAAATGTCAAACAAATTTGAAGTCTTCGTGTGAAGCGGTAGGTGTTTCTATTTTAGCATACCTTGTATATTTAAAACAAAAACACATTATTGTACTTGTAAGATTATCGGCGCAAGCTCGAGCCGCCATCAGCCAACTTAGTAATTTTCCGGCGCAGGAATATTTTTCACATTTCCCGGCGCAGGAATTTTTTTTCACATTTCCCGGCGCAACAAACAATTTCAGTTCTTTTCGGCGCAGGGAAATTTTTTTAGTATTTTCCGGCGCAAGAGAAAAAAATCGTAGAATTTTCTGGCGCAAATTTTGTTTGTGCATACCACCCGTAGCCTACCTCTACAAAATTATACATGTATGCAGCTCGTCGCCCTGTATGGAGCCGCCACATGACTGGCTAACAACAGAGTCATCAGCGACTGTACACGCTTAACTCTGAATTCACTATCTTGCCAATGCTGTCTTATAAATTGTATTTATTTTTTCTGTTGATTCCCTAGAACATGTTTACGGATACGGACGACTCGGATGCGGTGAGACCCCATTTGTCAGCTGGTACCTCCTCCTCCTCCGCTCTACCAGCTCAAGCTAGATCCTCCTTTTCGTCTCCTAAATCAACCGCCGCTTCCGAACTCCATTTAAGGACATGCAAATCTCCAGCGCAACCCATTTTCCCCCCAATTCCTTATCCTTCTGCTACAACGTATGCTCAGCCGCCAAATATCCCTTCTGTCACCTCTCCTAAATCGACTGCCGCTTACTTGCTACATAACGCAAGCCGATCTCCAGAATCTTCGTTTCCTTCCAGATTTCGTAGGAAATCTTCCGTCACTCCCCTGTTCTCTAAGAACAAACAGCACTCCCTTGCACCACCAGTCACCTCGCCAATCCCCTCGACTTCTCGAGAAGCATGCAAATCTCCCACTCATCCATCCTTCTCCGCGTTCTCAGCAAACCATCTGCAGGACTATTATCACGAAATGCTGCAAATCTGCGAGGATATTGGAATCGACCCAGACTCCAATAGAGGTCAGTGGATTACTACTGTAGTTACAAGTTTTAGTTCTAACTGTTATAGACAGGGAAGTAGTGTTATAGTTAATTTGCACAAATGTATTCAATATTAAACTGTGTGAAAAACAATAACGAGCATTATTTGTACAAGTATTAAACGGGCGACTTAAAATTTTAAATATTTTTGTATAACTGTATGGTTTTAAAATTTTACCTATCCATACTCTGTAATAGAAATGTGCGTTTATTTTTCCTAATGTTAAATCTGCATCATTGTGAAACATTTTTTAAAAATTGAACTTTGAAAACGGATTTTATTATTTACTCTTCATTAAATAGTTTTTTATTAGGTATGATTTCGAAATAAGTCCACTGTATATTAACTCAAAAAGTTCAGAGTTTCACCTAATCAGCGCTTCCAGAGCTGCGCGATTTCAGTCCTCACGACGCGATGGCGCGATTTTTTCATAAAAAATTGCTTTTCTGTGCGATTTTATGATTGCCAACTTAGAATATATATATAATATATATATAAACCCTACTAATGATTATTTTAATTTCCCACAACTCGAAAGCTGTCCATATTCAATCATGATTGACGAAGGCTCTATTAATTTTACTCGAAATGGGTTTCAATTTTACTGCGTAACTTATCGGAAGATGGTGTTCATACTGATTTCCTGTTGATTCACTCTTTCAGGGAAGCCTCTGCACCAACATTAGTAGCTGCTATCACGAAAGATTGTCGCTCCGGGTATTCTTTTAAAAAAGTGTGTGTGTGCAGTCATGTCCGATAGTGCTAATGTCATGCGTGGGCAGAAAGGAGGATAGTCATCACACTTTTAAAGAAAGAAAACAACAGTATCATTTATGTCGGTGGTTGCGTCATGCATCCTGTGCATAATTCTGTCCAGAGAGCCATGCAAACTTTTGACTCGATTGAATAGGTTCTCGGTAACATCTTGTTCTACTTCCACTATATATATGCCAAAGCTGCCGCTGCATTTCAAAATATTGACAGCTTCTCGATGTAAAGCAGTTGACGTTTTTAAAAAGAGTCGAGAGCCGTTGGCTTCAAATGTTTCCTGTCACTGCTCGATTTTTAGAGTTATTCGATACTTAGAAAACATTTTTCTCTGGTATGCCACAAAGTGAAAACAGGGTTCCCCAGCATCAGGGAAAATGAAAATAGGAGTTTAAATCAGGGGAAAATCAGGGAATTTCATTACTTTTTTTGGAAAATCAGGGAAAACAAAATGGCTTTACTTTTCATTTTTTAAATATTAATTTTACACTTATCTAAAGAAAGTGAAAAAATTTTTTGCTCGTTCAAATAATGTATACAATATTTGTTTCTTTAATTATATAGCATTATCTGTTGGTAATTTTATTTTTTATTCCTTTGGCAACCTAATATGCACTTATTTAGTATATATATAAATATCAGGGAAAATCGGAGGGAAATCAGGGAATTTGATTCTGGAAAAAGCGGGGGAACCCTGTGAAAAGAATGAAGAATGGGTTAAGAAAATTCAGGAATTTTTGTATTCGCTAGCTTTTTTCTGACTACAAAACCAGTCATTCATCTGCTATACGGTTGCATTACAAATGTGTGCCAATCTTTCATTCGACAGCAGTACGTCGACGATGTCCTGAAGAAAAAGGCTGAAGATGTATCTTCTGAAAAAACAACTGCCAGATAAATATCTCATTGGGTGTGACGCAAGAGTGTGTCGTAATGATCACATCTCAGCTCTGCAAAGAACTATTTTCTTCGAGTGTGTTCGTTCATTTTACAATCAACTGCTGCGAGCACTGGGGACATTGCGCTCAATGCAGTTTGTTGATCCTGCCAAGAAAGAAAATGCATGCGAGGATGACGTCATCTACGTAATGACAAAGATGGCCGTCAAAGGAGATGATGATGTTATTCGTTTGGAATGGCGAAAGTACTGTTGTGATGACACTCTACCAGATGTTGATAACGATCTTGTTGCATTTTGGAGAATCACCCGAGAGAAATATAAACTGCTTTCAAATGTAGCAGAACGGATACTTATTGTGCCACATGGAAATGCCTGCACAGAAAGGCTTTTTATTTCTCCCAAGGCCATTTTATCGTCCGATCGAAACAGTCTTCTGGATCCCCAGTCTCAATGGGCTACTGACCGTAAATTCCTACTTTAACAGACGTGATTACAATGCAGCTTCTTTTCGCATTAATGATGTTCTTCGGCAGCGTTGGTAACAATGCTCATGCGTCGTACGCTCAATACCTCAAGGACAAAGCAAAAGTAACAGAGAAGAAAATGAAAGACTGGAAGCTGAACGTGTTGCAAAAGAAAAGGTGATAGCAATTGAAGCAGAAAAGAAAAAACAACACGATTTGGCTAATGAAATCGCGGAGAAAAAGAGAAAACTCGTCGTTGACTACGTGGAAGCTGCAAATGAACTTCTGCAAGAGGCAGATCTGTTATCCTCTATAGCGGACTTGCTCACTGTTTATATATATCTGATACCTTTTATATCGATGTTTTATTATGTATCATTATATATTATTCGTTTGTGTCATCTATTACTATAAAAATATTTATTTAAAAAGGCTGCATTTCCTATTTATTGGGAGCCTGCGCGAAAAAAATGGAAATGAGCTCTGGAAGTGCTGTGTCGATGAGTATGTCGACGGCATGTTTGATGGCGATCATCTCCGCACGGAAAGAGGATGTAATGCGTCCTGCCGGGAAAGAATGGGAGGAGGTGGAGCCATCGAAAAACTGAATGAACACGCCACCACCGCCATTGCGATTTGCGCTGGACGCAGATCCATCTGTACAAACGCGGATGGATGCTGTCGGAAGGGTATCAAGGAACGCCAGAGCTGCGGTGCGACGGGCTTCCTCTCTGGGTCTTCTTTGCTGATGGGATGGTCCAGCTCGGTGTTGGACCATCTCATGTCGTTCTCTCTCACCATGCCAGGCACCCCTGCCCATCTGGCCTTCACTCTTGCTCGCTGGCGAGTCCTACATTTCTCGCTACTTTAGCCTCACCGATTTTTCTGCTTTTCCTGTGCAGCCGGTTGAAAAGCAGTACACCTTCGAGTTGATGGATGTGCCCAATGTCACCCAGTATCTCGAAGTGCGCTACACCTCATCCATGCCCGCTCTGCCTGCCGACTTTGCGGGGAAAACATTCTCGCGAGTCTTCGGCACCAATACCTCCTTGTAAGTTGCACAGTAATATGTGGGTGCGTCCCTAGCCTGGAAGATAATCGCTGACGTCATCATTGCTGTGTGTGCAGTTTGGAAAACTTTATTCTCGACCGCAAATTGAAGGGTCCTTGTTGGTTGGATGTCAAAAAGCCAGGTCAGCCGCCAAATCAGCTACAAACCATTCTACGATGTTTTCACGCGCTTCTCCGCTTTTACTGTTGCAGAGCCTGTGAATGCCCAGTTCAGTTGGTGCAAGCTGGACATGGAAGTCTCTGGTGCAAGCGCAGTGGTGCGAGCCGCCGAACCCCAGGCACCTCTGCCACCGCTCACCCTAGTCGCGCTCACCGTTAAAACGGTGACCAATCATCGCGATAACCAAAATGAGGCGAGTATTCTACATTTTCCGACATAAAACAGCGTACACTACTATTTTTGATAAGTAAGTAGTATGAAGGATTGTTTATAAAAATTCAATTGTTTGTGCATTTAGATTATTTCGGTTGGATGTCTTGTTCACAAAGAATTCTATCTCGATCGCCCAGCGCCATCCAAACTTTTCCAATCCCATTTCGGAGGTCAGTTGCGCTACATTACTTATAAATGCTCAGTGTAAAATGCGAATATTAATTGTAAGAGTTCCGCAGACTCTGGATCATCTAAAACAGACTGAGAATTCCCTAATTAAGTAGGTCATCCAATGCGAGTAAAGTAGGTCAAGGTCACGTGGAATTCCCTCGGGGAAGCAAACCAATCAATAACCATTTGTTCGAATTTGAATAAACCAATCGCTGCGTCTCGTCGAGACTGATCGATTGACGGCTCCGTACGAGTTCAAACTTTTTTCAACGGGGAGGGAGGGGGTCTCGGGTCATCGATGTGCAGTGCAGTTGCGAAATGCTTAGTCATAAATTAGGCAGTTAGTTTGTCCAAAAGGGATTATTCAATGGATCTGCTATGCGATTCCTATCGGCAGTAGTACCAATCCGTTCTACTTCCCTTGGACGCTACCATTACCAGGAGTTTGAAGAATTGGGGAGATATTGATGGTGCATATCCATTCAAAGAATTTGTCAAAGAAGAAGGAGCAAGAAAATAAAATGACAAGAGAAGAACGAACAATACTAACACAGTTAAGGACAGGACACTCAACCCTTTTAAGAGCGCACAGGATAGGACAGGACACCAGCTCTACGTTGGAAGAATGTAAAGAAGAGGATGAAGATACTGAACATATTTTGCTACGATGCGCCAAATGGAGAGCGCAGAGAATCCGTAACGCTAACCTAGACGACTCGAACCCTGAACCAGAAAAACTGACCAGCGACCAGATCCTAAACTTCTTATGGGATATCGGCCGGCACATGTGATGGTAATCGAAGCGTAGAGAAGCAATAACAACAACGAGAGAGAGTGACGGGCGAGAGAGAGAGAGAGTGAGCGACGAGATAGAGAGAGAGAAAGAGGGAGCCAACGAGAGAGAGAGAAGCGACGCGAGAGAGAGAGAGAAGCGATGAACGAAAGAGAGAGAACGGTGGATGCATGTGGGTATTTATGTCTTCCTGCTTAGCCGCGCGCTCGAAAACTAAACCGACCCCTCTCTGCCCTAAATTCTTTGACTGTCTGTCTGTATTTAAAACGAGCAAATAATACTAATTTCTGATGCAGTCGGACAACCTAGTTAATCTCATCCTCCATTGTGTCAGTGATCACCAACCCTCGCGACTGCGCCCTGCCCTACGACCTGCGCTCGAAAATGCCCGAATGGGGTCGGCAGTACGCCAGTGTGGATGTGGAGAGCAACGAGCGTGCTCTCCTGGGCCGCCTCCTCTCCCGGCTCCATCTGCTCGATGCGGACATCCTGGTCGGCCACGATCTCTTCGGGTTCGAGTTGGACGTCCTCCTCCAACGACTCCAAGTGCACAAAGTGCCCCACTGGCACCGACTGGGCCGACTGAAGAGATCGGGAATGCCGAAAGTTTCTGTACGTCACTGTGTATAATCACTAGCTTACAAGACATGGGACATATAGTTAATATTTAATGAGATATCCGCGATATTTGTGGCCACTTGTTGTTGCTGGATTCTCATTGGCATTGAAGTTACAGCGGCGGATATTACCAGATTCTTCAATTGCTCGAAATCGTCTAGCTCGGATTTTGCCTAAGTCGGTTAATTTTCTAGACCAGCTCACATGCTATACCATGTAGATTGCCATCTCTGACTCTGGTAATTCCAGTCAGCTATTGATTTACTTCTCTCCACTATCTTCGCTGCACAGCTAACACTCTCAAAAATTCGCTGCAGCCAACCAAGATGGAAAAGGAGAAGAATGACATCCCGGATTATATTAAAACTAATACAAAAAAATGGGCAAGACTAAAGTCATCCAAATCCCTATTTGGTCACACTCGATAATCGTCGTAATATAAAATACCCAGATGCCGACGAAGCTCTCGATAAAGCATCTAAGTGCCTGATATCCCTAAATGTTTTGTGATTCTATTTATTTAAAGAGAGAAGTGTCTTATTTCCTTGGCATGCAAACCGCAATTCTACTTGACGCCGCCTTTGCTCACAAAGCTTTGTGGGATGACATAACTCCTCCACTATTGAGAACTGCAATTCGCCTAGACAGGTTTTGTACATAACATATAAATAACGGTAAAAATCGTCTAACTCTGATAATATTTCCACAGCCCCTAACGATCCGAGTTAAGCGAGGTCGACTGTAGTAGATTTGTTTTATATAGATTATGGAAATTTCGCCTTCTGTGAATGTGTTAAGACCGTGTTGATGTTAAGATGGGGAATTTAAGTTTAGGGTATCCCTATTTTTCGTCACGTGTAATTTGCTTGCTACATTTTACCAGATTTTATTCACAGCAAGAAGAAAAAATATATTTGGTGAGAAGTCCTTTCTTTTCGTGGCCGTTATCCATTTTTTCCATACTCGGAATCGCTTAGAAACTTGTCAAAATAAATATTTTATGAGTCACATAGGATATTTATACTACTACTAGCAGTGGGTACCCGCGTTGCTGGGTACATGCCTAACCTAACCCTGCCCTAGTCCGGTCCCCATTTTCGAAGGTGCCCTGCAACTTTTATTTCATGAAATTTTCTGTGGGAGGCTTCCTTCTGCCAGAAACGGCCATTTCACACCGTTTTTAGCCTCCTTGACCTCGACCATGACGTCGGAGGTCGACCTCGCCCCCCCCTATGTTACCCGCATGGTTAAGGGGGTCACCCATGCAAAGTTTTGGGTCGCTGGCACCAACGGTCCCGCCGCCCGAGAGGAAATGAA
>JAUYWV010139568.1:0-10652 GCA_032274565.1 Nematoplana nigrocapitula | reverse complement strand
CAACTACCAAAGTTCAGAGTTGACACGACACGGTAATACTGGATGCTACACTTTCAATATTTATATTATCAAAACATATTCATGGTGAACATATATCACATATTGGTGCAAAACACTAAAGTTTGGTCCTTGAGCTCGTGATATAATGCGCTTAGCAACAGATCGTCGTCTGGATTCTCAGCCTAATTGCGACACGTGTACAGTATTTAGGTTATACACTGGTTCATTACAGTATACAAAGAGTGTTTCCGGACAAACTAGGGGACCCTCCACGTTTCGCATTCTTACCTACGTTGAAGAGTTGTCGCACTATTACGTTTTTTAACTATAATGAGAGCATTATACCAACAACGAATTTAAGGGATGATGTGGACGGATAATTTGGAAAGCCAGGGAAACGTTTTTCACACATGTTTTTCACACATTTGTCTCATCTCCTCGATTATAAATACTACACTTGGTTATTGGTCATTATCTCAAACCGTGTACCACCTTTGGGTAATTGTTCACGTCTGCCAGAGTCCGCAATAAAGTAAGTAATTTGTTTTGGAATTTGTCTGCTTCAACCCCAACATATTAAACGGTTTAGCAACCCTTCTGAGACACTATATATGCCCAAGTGAGATGTACAACTGCCGACACGGCCTCTCAGAGAAATCCGCGTCGGTGGACTCGTGTCTGAGAGCGGGGCTCCGGTTCTCCCAACATCCATATCGTTGTTCTTTGCACTGATATATCTTTCTCTATTCTTGTTCCAAACGTCGTCGACAAACACGTTCAGTGGTAATGTTAGGATGGAATGTACTCACTAAATCCATATAGATATGATACATTTATGTAAATAAAATAATGCTTGCTTCTCCATGTCGTATAAATGAACCTCTAGTTTGATCTATAGACTGATAGCACGAAACACTCGAATGAATGATTGAATTACTAATATGAGATGTCTTATAGTTATGACATGAGGACGGAAAATGTATATTTTATGTTTATTTGTATGGAATATGTGACTAAACATTCTACGTCATGCACTAAAACAGAAAACGAAACAAGTCAGAAGGCACAATGCGAACTTATCACTCACTATCAGTGCAACCATTCCTCACATTGCAGCAGTCAGTAATAGTAATGACTCACGATAAACATTTTCCAATTGTATTCGGTCAGCGTCCTTCTGTCAGAGAGGAAATTATTCTAAATGGTAAACTTCGCAACGTCAGCTGGACTGTTAAACCCCGCCGGGTATTGCCTATCTTCGTCTTGTAGGTAGGATTTCAAGAATTTGGAAATAAAAATCTCATTTGGATAGAAAACCTTACACATAGAAACATCGCCGATACATTTTGTTTTCACGAAATCTGGATTCCTTTGAGGCGTCCTGAATGTTTTCTTTAGCACCTCCTCTTTGTGCCCTGAAACCGACGCTATTTTAACCCCAACTTCATCAATCAGTTCAAGCGTTTCACAGATGGGTAATCCAGCGCTCTCCGATGTTTACAAAGTGTAATAACAAACTTAAAATGGCCTCTTCATCGGTATGTTAGCAATCTAATCGACATAGTCTAAATGATCTTTACTCACACATCCGTATTTTTTATTTGCAAATATTTTGAAATGCCAATCATACAGTATGTGGTAGATATTAAAAGAATGAAATAGTTTTTAGATTTTGAGTGACTCTTGGAAAAGTTAACCAATTATGATAGATTTTTTCAGATAGGAATTATTTCGTTTTTACACTTGATCGTTTATGATGGCATCGGACTATACAGTACACAGGTAAAACACAGCTTACATTGGGATACGGCGTTAGAATATAAAGAGTGTTCCCATCGTCAACTGTTGACGCGTCCCAATGGTTTGTTCCAATTTGCTCCGCGTCTGACAGAAGAGCAATGGAAACTGTCGAGAGCAGTCCAAAGAGAAGGATCAGACGATTGACCATGTCTAAAAAACGTTCAAAGGGGCAGCCATAAAGGCGAATGACAAAGCAACGTACAATGGAGACAGGGTGGTGGTCATTTTAAAGAACCTATCTTAATAAAATGTCAGCAGATAACTTCACAAACAAAATCTTTCAATATGATGCCCACATTCATTGACTACTTTTGCTCGTAATTTCTGCCACAGTTATTATTATTATGGAGCCCAGACCTCAAGGCCCCAAGGCGTTCGCTACAAGCGACCAATGTGCTTCAGAAACCGGATGCCCTTCTCTTCATCTTGAATCATTTCAGAGTGCTTTATATCCAACCCGAAGAGACGACGAACGTCTTCAATCGCTATACCAAATTCTTGGCACATAGAGCTTGCCTCCTAATTCCCTATATACATACTGTGCAGATACGATCTCATCTACGTGTTACTGGTAAAGAGCCGAAAATGATGTCTCTACCAATGCGTTCTCCTGTTGTCCTACTGACATGTCCGAAATAGAGCAACTGTTTTGCTTTTACCGTTGCGAGTAGTTTGCGTTGTGTGTGAATTTCTCTTTGTATGTACTCGTTGGTCCGTCGCTCCCGCCAGTAAATTCGTAGCATCCTTCTGTAAATCCCCATTTCTGCAGCTTCCGTTTTACTTTGGTCAACTTCCTTCAACGCCCACGGTTCAGTCCCATAGGTGACTACCGTTTAGATAAGAGCACGTTTGCTTCAATTTCATTCCGTAGGTCTCTGTCTCTCTCGTTTTCTCTATCCATCGCAATTCTCGCCTGTATATCTGTTCCACAGTCGCCATTACCAGTCTTGATGGATCCTAGGCACTTGAGCTCAGTGACATGTTCTACCTGTTTACGCTAGAACAATATATACTGGGTGTCCCAAAAAAGTGACGAAAACTAAATTTAAATAACTTCTGTATTACTAAACCGATTTTCATAAACTACGTAGGTGTCATATTAAAGATAACAGATGTACATTTTAGATAACTAAAAATTTTAAATTTAAATATTCAATTTTTGATCAATGATTTCATTAATTTAAAGTTTACTGAGAATGGTACTGTGAACAGAAGGAATAAGACCAACAGCGGAAGGCCTGCAACTGTTGTAATTGAAGCTAATACTTTACGCGTCATGGCCCATGCTCAAGAAGTTGATCAGTCCACATCTCTCAGGAAACGCAGAAACGATTTGGTAATATCAAGATCATCACTTCATCGTATTTGCAAGCCTGTTTTGAAATTGTATTCCTACAAGCCGATTCTAACTCAAGGTCTTTCTCGTCTTGATGAAGTGTTTCGTTGTGAAGCTTTTCGTGTATTATTGAATGTACTGCCTCGGGATCTGACCTACATTCTCTTTTCTGATGAAGACACTGTTTTCGCCGATGGCACCGCCAATCGCTGGAACTGCCGCATTTGGAGCTTTTCAGGTAGACGACCGAACAACAATATTCTCGTTGGCAAAATGCAGAGAAAGTTACTGTTTGGGCTTCAAATTCCGCTTCTCATGTATTTGGACCTTATTTTTTTCCAGCAACCGTCAAGGGCAAAGTATATCGTGTCATTTTAAGTCAGTTTTTCTGGACAGATCTTGTAGGTCTTCTTGGTGTTGATGTGGATGTATGTTGGTTTATGCAAGATGGTGCCCCTGCGCACACGACAATTGAATCTTGTCGCCTTGATCAGGAATTATTCCCAGGTCGGGTCGTTGGCAGATTATCACCAACTGAATGGCCCCGACGATCGCCTGATCTTACTCCTTGCGATCATTTTTCATAGGGATTCATCAAAGATCGGGTTTATAGACACGAGTAGGGCCTGTAGCTGGTCTTAACGATTTGAGCGAACGCATTTTGCATGCATTACAATGGTTACGTAATACTCAGATGGACAAAGTTTTAGCAGCGGTGAATGTATTTCACAACCGTTTGGAGACATGCATTGATGAAGAGGGAACGACAACTGGGCTGTTTGCATAAGTGAAAACGTTATGTATAGAGAACTTGCATTAACAGTGGAATTCAGTATTTTATGAATTTTTGTATTTTTCAGTGTTTAATTATTTAAATTTTCTTTATATAGCCATTTAAAATGCACATCTGTTATCTTTAATATGACACCTAGTTTATGAAAATCCGTTAAGTAATACTGATGTTAATTAAATTTAGTTTTCGTCACTTTTTTGGGACACCCGGTATATATACAGTACATAGGTGAAGTTGAAAGAGTGTGAACTTGAATTTTTACTTTTTAATTGTGTTCTTTTGATTGAATTTCAGTGACATTAGGTAATATTTTGTGTGTTAAGTCTATATTTAAACACAATATATTTCTATAAATTAGTGAAATAACGAGGGCAAAGAAAATTTACGAAGTTTAAGGAGAAACAAAAGCACAACATTTGATCTGGACATGTTTCGCTTATACAATAAGCATCGTTAGCAGGATCATTACAAATTGTTCAGGCACAACAAAACGTGACAAAGTTATTTAAAAGTGGAGGAACAAGGTGTTGGGTATTTGTGTTTTGTTAAACTGAATTATGTATTGTCGGTAGCGCGTTATACGTAAAAGTTATGGTGATGTAAACAATAGATTTCGATTTCATTGAATTTAGTCTTGGTTCTTACTGACCACCGTAATACACATCATTGGCGACGAGGATGGATGTAGAGTCGCAAATGGATGCTGGGTCAGTTTCCAATCCGCTGTTGTTGATGAATCAGGAGGATCTTGGTTCCCCAGCCATGCCTGAACTACCCGGTCAAGATGAGTCCGGTGGTGGATCTTCGACTGACGTTACTGGAGAAGAGAGTGCTGATCATTCTCAGGTGACTGCTACTGGGCTGGTTGGAGTTGCTGATTTTCCAACTCACCTGCCTCCGAGTCTGACAAAGAAGAAACCTCCAGACGGGATGAATCACTCTTTTGTATAGTGTTGCGGAAGAATCCCAAGAGACATTGTGGACCTCCGTACCGTTTTAAACATTCATGCTTAAAGGTGGAGGGATGTTGTGTATTTGTGTTTTGTTAAACTGAATTATGTATTGTCGGTGGCGCGTTATACGTAAAAAGTAATGATGATGTAAACAATAGATTTCTGTTTCATTGAATTAAGTCTTGGTTCTTACTGACCACCGTAATACATATCAGTTGCTCCGCTTGTCTAAGATAAACAATACCACTTAGCGGTTGAGTATATGCAGTTGACTGACGGCGAATAGGCAGAATATTTAAAACCATATTATTTCTGTTAACGGTGTCTTAGCGTTTCGCAAAATTGTGTTTCGCATAATTGCATTTATATTTATATTGCATTAATCGCAATTATGCGAAACGTTATGCAGCCCTGTTAACATCAGATAGAAATCAATAGTAGATGAATTTTAGTCGCCGTTTATTTCATGGACAGATGTAACTCTACTACTTTATACATGATTAGCACCCTCAAACGTGTAAATGTACAACCTGCAAAATTCTACATAGGTTCTCACCTCGGCCTCGTGCATTAATTTGAGCTCCTCGAGAACCCGCGCGTGTTCCACCTGCTGGTGCTCAAATTCCGATTTGAGGAAAGCCAACTCATAGCGGGCTCGGTTGTACTCGGCCCTGCACGTCTCACTGTCCCCCTGCGCGCGAGTAAAGCGATCCTTATAGACTTGTTCCAATTCGTCCGAGACCTGGAGATACGGAAGCGGGCAGACACATGGGCGAATACATCAAACAAATATGCACACAACTATGGCGAGAACTTAGATTTTTACCCCCATGCAACCTCCACGTTCTCCTGGGGAGTGCCCCACTCCCTCAGACAAAGTGCTGCATTCCACCCTACTGTTTTTCTCTTTGTCTCTTTCCTTCCCTATCTTTCTTTTTTCTAAATCTCCAGTCTTTCTCTCTCTCTTCTCTTTCTTAATTCTCCATTTTCTCTCTCATTTTCTCACCCTTTTTTCTCTTTTTCCCTTTCTTGCTTTTCTCTCTTTTTTCTCACTCGCCTTTTCTATCTCATTTTTCTTCCTCTCTTTTAGCTTTCTTTTTCGCTCTTTTTTCTTTCTCACTCTTTTCTTTCTCTTTTTTCTCCCTCTCTTGGTTCTCTATTTTCTCTTTCGCTTTTTTCTCCTTCTCTCTTTACTCCTTTTCTTTGTTTCTCTTTTCGTCTCTATCTTTCTTCTCACTCTTTTTCTATATCTCCTGTCTCTGTCTCTCTCTCTCTCTCTTTCTCTCTCTCTCTCTCTCTCTCTCTCTCTCTCTCTAATAACTCTCATTTTATCACTCTTTTTCCCTTTCTCGCTTTTATCTCTGCCCTCTCTCTCTTCTTTTCCTTTTTCCTTTCTTCCCGTCTTTTCTCTTTCATTTTCGCTTTTTTCTATCTGCCACTTTCACTCTTTTTCCTCTGGGAGGTCCTCTTAACCGGAGAAAACAATAAGAAGACGACTTGGATTTGAGTACTGTATGTACTGTATATATATATATATATATATATATATATATATACCTGAAGCTTGATCATTTCCAATTTCTGGTCAGTCAGCTGATACTGGCGTAACTCCTCAACCTCGGATTGGATTTCGTTCAACTTCTTCTGAGCATCTGTCATTTCCCGGCGATGCCGCTCGGCCGTCGTCCGACTTGACTCCGCCGTTCGCGCCAATTCAGTCTCCAAACGGGCGTAGGCATCCTTCGCGGAACAAATGCAGCAAACGTAATCCATTTCGGTCATGATAAAATAGACAATTCCATAAACATTATTACTACAAAAATCAATTATCTACATATCGCATATTAAAGTACTACATGTTGTCCCAGCTGAAATCGCTGAACGCATCATCAGCGCTGAAACGATGCATTGGTTGATCACCAGCCGTAGAGCTGCAGATCGGAGGGATGACCGGTCAAAACCTCTGAAACCGAGGCCAATTTAGTTCTCGGGCAAGCAGACAAGCAGACAAATATATGGCTGCCAATGATAGAAATCACAACCTTTAAATAAAGTTTCTATCAAACATTTTTATTAGAAGAGTTGCAGAACAAAAAAGGATCAGCTTACATAAGTCAAATGTTCTGTTAATAGGCAATGTGATATTCCTCTGATTCAAGCCATAATGTACAAATTCAGTAATACCTGCAGTTTGCTATGCTCAGCCTTAAGACGTTGATAATTGGTCCTGTGCTGATCAGATCTCACTTTTTCTTCTGCAAGCACTTGTTGGAGCTCTACTGAATCCGTTGACACACCAAAGCCCTGTAACGACCCTCCCAAACGTTGAGCAGTTGAATTCATAGAAGCCTGATTCAGACCTTCACCTACGGATGGCTAAGAAAAAAACAAAATGAAAAAAATATTTTTCGATCTATTTTCTTTATATTAAACAGGATAAACACAATAATACATATATATGTTTTAACTTAATACTTTTATTGGATACATCTAGAATAAGTGAATACATAATCATTGTAAAACAGTACGAACTATCATTAAAAATGTACCAACTGTATTTAGCAATAAACATTGAGAAAAGCAGAAAGCTACACAACTGTTTGTTGTTGTTGTTTGTACATGTTTTCATTGTCTTGAAGAGGATTTTGGTATTTGTCTTGTCTAATTTGATTGATTTTGTTTTCCCATTAATGCATTTTGTGTTACTTTATTTTTTATCTTTTGAGTGAGTTGAAATGAGGTAGATCTTTGTCTTTAGGGTTCAGTTGGTGTAGTATGTATTTGCTTGAAATGAGTGTGATCAGATATTTTCCTTTGTTGTGAATTTTGCTTTTTGGAATAAACTGTTTGTCTGCACGGCTTATTGCTTTTATGTATGTTTTGTTTGCTGTGTGGATGTGTGTGATGTTTTTTTCTACAAAACCTGAGCATTAAGGTTGTTTATGTGTTGGTGTTTGTAATGTTAGAGGATGGTTTGAGGAGAGAGGTGATGCTGTAACCAAGTAGTGAAAGATAGTAATGTGTGTTTGGTATGACTGGGATCTTTGGTAATGAGTCTTGTTTATTGGAAGCTCATGGAATATGTGTGTGAATGTTTTTGTTAATGGGGATGTGGTAGGAGTTGGTGACTATATCTTGATATGTATGTCCTCTCTGGTTTTGTGAAATGGAGGAGTGCTGTGATGATTGTGTTTTGTAGATTAAATATAAGTAGAAGTTTGTTTGTTATGTTTGTTTCATCTTAGACAAGGTTTAAGTCTGTGAATAGGGCATACACATGTTTATAATGTGAAGGCTGTTGGTCTGTTTAAGGTGGAGTTTCGTGATTTGGATCTCAATGCATTTATGCAGATGACTGTGAATAAATAATATATTATTATTTATTCTGTGTTAAAGGGTTGTAAAAGTGTTTGAAGTATATTACCAGTCTTCTTCCTTTGTTTTGTGCTCTATCTTGTCTGATGCATGTAGTGTGGTATATTTTTGGTGTTTTGATTCTTTGTATGTTTGATTTGTTTTCCTAGTTGTTATATGTTTGGTTGTTGTTTGTGATACAATTTGTGTATAAGTGTTCTGTGAATGTTATGGGTATAGCCAATAATTTGTATATTGGTTGATATGTATTTGTGTGCATGTCTTATGGACAAATAATTGTTTTGTATGCATAATGAGCAGATCCAGAGTAATGGGATACTTTGAATGTATCCCATATAGACAAGATATATTGCTAGTCACAGTGCTGGGGATGTGACTAGCTGACTCAAGAGAGGGTAAAGCCAAATAGTCATTATCAATAATAATTTCTTTGACTTAATGGCCTTTAGTAAACCCATTGAGTCGTGTTTTGTTTTCAAATATAAAATACTTGCATTTACTATTATAATAATTAATATTGTCCATTAAGGCTTTTTTGTTTTTATTTAATTTTTTTTCTTAACTTTTTTTAATGATTTTTCTTATTACTTTTTTAATATAATAACCAAAAAACTTATTTTGCATCATATCTATAAAATAATTTTTCTTGTTTTAGGATATATTTTAATAATTTTAGTAATTATAATATACTAGTATAAAAAAATTTTGGGCAATAATATTTATATAACTATATATATATATATATATATATATATAACTAATATGTATATATATATATAATATAATATAAAATAATAATAATAAAAGCAATTAATAAAAAAAATATTTTTAAAAGAAGTTCTATTATTTAAAAATAAATTTATAGAATTGTATTAATAATATAGTAATATACTATAATAGTTTTTTAAAAATATATTAAAAATAATTTATTAATCATTTTATTATCACATATAGCAGATAATTGCATAATCTATAAGTATATTTTATATATTAATATGAAGAATAAGATATTATATTATATATTTTTAAAAGAAATATAATTATTTTTCAAGTTATTAAATGATAAAAAATATATACTAAATTAAATACTAATAATACAGGAATCAGTATATATTTTGTTTTATGATATAATAAATAGGAAGAATATTAATATTTCTAAGAAAATATGTATACAATTAAATGTTTTAAGCTAAATTTTGATACATTAAATGTTATATAAGTAGTGACAATGTGGTTGTTTATAAAATTTATGTCGAATTATAAATGTATTTTTAAATTTACAAAGTTTAAGGAGAAACAACAATATTAATAGGTTGGATAACATTCAATGGGACATGTTTAGCTTAAAAGTTTTTCTTTAAGTTAATTGACTATTGTTTGTGGATGTTTAACCATGTCTTATAATTCTCTGTTCATATGTTTTATATTGTTTAGTTTTTTAAATTTTGTATGTATTTTGCCCCTCCACTTTTAAATCTTGTGTTACATTTTGTTGAATAATCTATAAATATCCTACTAACGATGCTTATTGTATAAGCGAAATATGTCTGATTAAATGTTGTCCAACCTACTGGTGCTGTTGTTTCTCCTTAAACTTCATAAATTTCCTTTGCTCTCGTTATTTTACGATATTTTTCAATATATAAATAACATTTTCTCAATTACCTTTAAAAGGATTTATCTTAAATAAATTTAGTACAATTTAGAATTATAATGGTTGTAATAAAATTAACTGAATAATGAGTTGTGCCATAATTTGCTGCAATTGAATTGTGCCATTTTTAGAATGGACAATGTCAATGGTTAATAATAATATATTTATTTTATCAAAATGGCATTGAGTGATATACAAAAAATAATAAGTTGGACACATTTAATTAAACCAATTATTTTACTAGAATTTTATACATGCAATTTATTTATTATCAATTATCATATGTTACAACTTGTATTGCATAATTCATAAAGTACCTAACCATCAGGGACCTAGCCAGAGGGGGGCCATGGGGGCCGCGGCCCCCCCTTCTCGACCTCAGTAAAAACTTTTACAAGTTTAATGTTAGTCTTGTTACTCTTGTGCTTATGTATCAGTTTCTTATAAAAAATATTTCAACTTTTAACAATCATAGAACCTTATATATCGATGATTTTATTCATTGCTGTAGTGACGTAGTGTAACTAGTGTTTATTCAAAGCAATTATTTTCTTCAAAGCGCTACATTTAAATTTTCATGTGTGTGAGTATTAAAACGTAAGTTATTGAATTAATTGCAATTGTTCTTGATTTGTTTTGCGTACTAGGCTATTTATTTTCCTCATGCCTAGCTACTCAGCCTTCAGAATCAACCAAACGAACACTCGGAACACTTGTAACCAAACCTCTCCAATGGTATGA